>PVHP010021591.1:0-29254 GCA_004024765.1 Zapus hudsonius | reverse complement strand
TAAAATCATTAAAAGACACATGTATTATAAGTAAACTCAGTATTGCTGGCCTGGAATATCTTCCACTACACTGATCTATAAGTTTCAAGTTTTTGGTGATGCTAACGTATGTAGGATAACAAAGACATAACTATGCTTAATTCACTCACTCATCAATCCATTTATTTATAAATTATGTACTAAGTTGTATATGCTAGATATTCTAGACACATCCAGATTCATTATTGAATAAAAGGGGTATTCACATTGCTCTTGTGGAGAATAAAACATCATGAATTTTAAGTGAAGTAGAGATGTACAAACCCAGCATGTAATTACTACAGTGACTTGCCACTGAGATGTAATCATTTATAATATAAATATTGACAGAAGTGTCCATTCCCATTAAAATATGATACAAAGTCATAAGCATGGAAAAGTAAATTGAAATTTTCAGACAAATCAGGAAAAAGTACTTTTTTTGGAAAAGAGGAAATAGTATGTGTCAAGGCTTTAAGGAAGGAAAGAACGTGACAGGAAGGAAAGAACTGAAGTGAAAAAGAAACAACAGGAAGTATGAGCTTGTGTGCACGGAAATGCCAGCACAGCAGTGAAATATGGGAATTTAAAATGATCTCAGAAGCATGATCTCATGAGAGATAACTGTCCACATGTCAGTGATATTAAGACCCCTGCAAAACATGGAAACTCAACAGGTAACTTAAAGACATACTAAAGATAAGGTACAAAAAATAGATTATTTCATTGGAAACATATCCAGTCTGGGTTTGGTATTTGGAGCCGAACAGATAAAAGTTAAAGGAAACAAGAAATCAGAAATTATTTCCCATGGAGAAAGCAATGTAGGGACCTCATTAAAAAGTAGGTGGTTTAATTTGGTTCACTTCTGGGTTGCAACTAACCAGTACAGAGTGCTTGTTACTGACAAGAATGCAATACAAAATGATAATGTGTGTTAAAGGAGGAGAATGGAAGTGTATAAGATTGTGAATAGCTAAAGTTCTTTATACATTCTTTGGAAGGTTGTTCGGTGTAGGGAGAGAGACAGCATTTACTCATTCCAGAAATCAATCTGACATTTTTTTTTTTTGGCAAGTGAACTTGGACCTTATAAATTGTGTAAGAGATCTTTTCAATAGTAACCTCTTTTTTTCTGAAAGCAATGTAAGTAGATTAGCACATTTCTTAGTAAGCAGTATACATTTAAAATAAGCAAATAGGGGCTGAAGAGATGGTTCGGTGGATAAGGCAGTTGCTTGCAAAGCCTGATGGACTGGGTTTGCTTCTCCAGGACTCACATCAATCTAGATGCTACGAAGAGGCATCTATGTCTGGAGTTTGTTTACAGTGGGATGAGGCTGTTGGATGTACATTTTGGCCCTCTCCCTCTCCCTTCCTCTCTCTCTTTCCTTGCAAATGAATAAATACAAATAATTTTTTAAAATAAAATAAGCTAAGTGTGGTGGTGCATGCCTTTAATCCCAGAATTCTGGAGGCAGAGGTAGGAGGATTGCTATGATTTAATGAGACTACATAGTGAATTTCAGGTCAGCCTAGGCTAGAGCGAGACCCTACCTAGACAAAAAGAAATAAATGAATAAATAAAAATAAAAAATAAACAAATAAACAAATAAACAATAACTGAATAATTGTAATGGCTTGATTGTTCTTTGATGAAAGAAACATATACATGTTTCTGCATTGACATTCTACAAAAACATGTACAGGGGAAAATAAAACACATCATTTCCATCCTGTCCCAAACAACTTCAGTACCTTTCATGGGAGGAAAGAGGGTTTTGAGTACTTTTTGATTACTTCCAGAAGTACTTCATTCACTACGAATCAGTTGCATTTTAATATTTTTGAGGCTGGATTTCATAAAGGCAGTTTGGTGTTGAACTTTTACCTTCAACTCTTTATCAACCTGTGTCTACCTCCCACATGCTGGGGTTGTGCATCTTCACACCCAGCACATAGGGTCCTAAGGATAAACCCTCCAGTGTTGTGAATGCATGCATGGGTGAGTGCCTCCAGATATTTACCTAGTTGTTCTGTTACTTTTAGTTTTAACTTCCTATTTTCTTTATATGAATATGTGTTTAATATATATTCTCTAACCAAATATACTGAGATAATTATAAATTAAGCTCTCATCCTTCTCTGCCTGCTCCTTCAACATCTCAGACCCACTGTGATATCACTGTTATTAATTGATTCTTTCATGAAATAAGTTGCTTAAAATAATGTATCCTTCTGAGCACAGCACAAAATGACCATGAACTAAATTCTAGTCTCCCTCCTCTTTGCCTATACGTGGGTTGTATGAAGAGACTTCACTTCAACAAAGGAGACACTAAATGTTGGTCTCCAGTCTATTCTTATTCCAACATTAAGTTACATCCCAGTTTAACCACCTTTTACTTTGTAACATATAAGGCTTTACTTTCATTGCTATTTACTATACATTTCTCCATCTTGTTTCACATTTCTCAGTCTTATATATAATATCCAGTTCTCCTAGGTTGAGAAAAAATAAATGTGGAATGTGAAACTTTTTTAATGTAAGAGCTCAGCTAACTTCATTTGTGATCTATTGCTTGGTCTAACACTACAATGGTTGTTCTTGGCACAATACTAGTTAAAACTGTCTTATAATATACTCCATGTAGACTTCACCTGAAACTTTGGATCGATAACTGCTTCCTCTATTAAATAGACGATATGTCCTTTCTTGTGAAAGAGTCAATGGCGATTTCTAAGCAGACCTGTAGCAGTCACTTTGAAACATGGCTAGGCTGAACTTAAAAGCTTCTGTTACCAATAGAAATCTAACATCTTTGTGTACATGCATTAGCAATTTTGGCAAGAGAGTGAAAATTGATGTAATGCAATACCTATTTAAATCTGTTTTACATCCTTCCTAAAAGTGGAGTGCATTGGCAGCCTTCCCAAACTAATGGAGGATTTCCAGAGGCAAGACAGCCACTATCAGATCCTGACTTCATTATCAATGGAACCAGCACTTAAGAAGCACTATGTTTAACTGACTTCATTCAGACTGATCTGATTCCAATGCCCTCCAAATACCCTTACACACACACACACACACACACACACACACACACACACACACATACACACACTTGATGTGACAATAAGAGTACCCATGTCACACATCACCCTGGGAGCAAGAGATAACATCTCTGGGATTTCTTTATTTTAAAATGGTAATCATTTATGGGTGGCATAGGAAAACTGTCATCATAACAGAGATGTGTAATGATGAATTTCATAAATGTTCATCTGTTTTCTACTCTACTAATATCCAAATGTTTGAAAGTATTAATAAAATGTACAACAATTATTTTTTTGATCTATAACTTTCTGCCTCCATTGACAAAACTGAGTATAAACATGGCATGTAGGGATTAGTTTATATATATATATATATATATATATATATATATATATATATATATATATATATAACTAGAATGATTAAAAACATAACAATGAGAAATGATAGATCTAATAGGATGTGAACTGATTTGGATAAAATTAAAACAAATTAATTTGTATTAAATTATATTATGGATCTATAAAACAAGATATCTTGCTCTAATATGAACAAAAAGTTTCAAAATACAGTTACTTTTTCTTATTTACATTGTTATTAGAATCTTTTTATAAGTCAAGTCTTTATAATTTAAATATTTTATTTATTTATTTGCACGCAGAGAAAGAGATGAGAGAGACAGACAGAGAGAATGGGCACCCCAGGGTCTCCAGTCTCTGTAAGAAAACTCCAGATGCATATGCCCCTTTATGCATCTGGCTTTATGTGGGTACTGGGAAATCGAACCCAGGCCATCAGGCTTTATAGACAAGCACCTTAACCGCTGAGCCATCTCTCCAGGACATGGGGTCATCTGTTGCTGCTAGAACCCTGATCTTGCGGCTTTGGGTTTTTGGAAATGATCTGTAGAAGGAATGTGGACAGATTGGAAAGCTTGTCCTAAGAGGTACCTTGCAGTGCTGTAAGTACAGCATATTGGATCATTCTGGTCAGAGTTTAAAGACCTGAATGTAGTGACAACTATGGACTGTGAGGTTTGGCTTATGAGGGTGAAAAAGAACTTGGTCAGGACTCTGCCAGAGGCAGTTTGTGTGAGAGGCTTGCTGTGCTCTGCCTGCCTGTGTCCTGGGAACCTGTGCAGGGTTGCTTGACGTAAAGATGGACCGGTGTGAGCAGATGGAGATGGCACAGAAAGAAAGATCTTTGGGCTGAAACTACTGCCTGTTCACCTGCAATTGTTTGAGAGAATACAACCATTGAGATTTGGCCAGCTGGTCTGCATTGGAAAAACAGGATGAATGTGGACTCTTTGAAGTAAGGGGCCTGAATACTCTGTTTCCCCCTGGATTAACAAGTTGGCAGCACACCTGGTTCTGTGGAATATAACAAATGCAAGAAGAGAGGGTCATTGGATTTGCAACACAGTTTTATTTTTGAAAAATGGCCATCGGTGTGTGAAGCAGGTATGCTAGATTGCCTGCATGGAGCCCGTTGGAGCCATGAGGATGAACTGTGTGTTACATTGGAGACCCAATGAATTCCAGGACTATGGATGGGTCCCAAGGTGAGCTGCCAGCACCAGATGAAGTTTTTCCCAGACTGGGAGTAGTCGAGCTGGAAGGGTTGAATTGAATTTCCAAGAGACTTTTTATTGGTTAGAATCATTGAACTTTGAGTTAGAGATTGATGCAGCCCTGCTTGTTTTAAATCTTGTTTTGGTTCAATCTATTATTGCTGTGCCTCATGTTTTGCAGTATGAATTTTCTGTGCCATCACAGGCTTATTTTTGGTATTATGGCTCAGTGAAAGCTGTGGGGACTTGGGAGTTGAGCTAAACATCATGTATGATTATTAATTTGTGGGGGCCGGGGTAGACTATCATGGTTTGATCCAGGTGTCCCCCACAAAAAAATGAATGTGTTCTGGTAATCAATCCTCAGCTGATGGCAGTTTGGCTTTTACAACCTCAATGGAGCTGTGTTGTTGGGGTGGCCTTATGGGGTTATAAACCAGCTTCCCCTTGCCAGTATTTGGCACACCTTCCTATCACTGTTTGCAGTGCTGTGGCAGAGGTGATGTCCACCCCTATGTTCTTCCCATCATTTTCCGTGCCAGGATGGAGTTTCCCCTCGAGTCCATAAGCCAAATAAACCCATTTCTCCATAAGCCACTTTTGCTTAGGTTCTCTCTGTGCAGCAACTAGAAAGCTGACCACAACAGTGATACTTCCCAAAGAGCTTCTTTTACTAAGAAGAGTTTTGGATATCAGAGACCTTATGAAGAGCTGATTCTTTGATAAAATAAACAAGATAGGCAAACCCCAGTACAATCTAATCAAATGAAAATAAAAACAGTAATAAATCAACAAAATCAGAAAAGTAAATGTTACGACAAACACCAATGAAATTGGAGAATCATCAGACCATACTTGCAAAATCTCTACTCCACAAAATTGGAGAACCTGGAAGAAATGGATGAATTTCTGGACATCTAACACCTACCAAAACTAAATTTGGATCAGATAAAGCTCCTAAATAAACCTATCATATCCATAGAGATTTTAAAAATGTAATAAAAAACCACCCATTAGGAAAAGCCCAGGAACTGAGGGGTTCTCAGCTGAATTCTAAAGAATTTACAGAATTCTAAACAATTCTTCATGATAGAACTGAAACGACTCTTTATGAAGCTTTTTCATGTAATTGCATAACAGGGATTGATTCTAAACTCCTTCTATGAAGCTGGCATCACCCTAATACCAAACCCAGACAAAGAAACAGCAAGAAAAGAAAACTATAAACATATCCTTGATGAACTTAGATGCAAAAATTCTGAACAAAATCCTCACAAACTGAATTCAACAATGCATCAAATTTAGTATCCACCTTGATCAGGTAGGCTTCATCCCAAGGATTCAAGGATGGTTCAACTAAAGGAAATCAATTAATGTAATCTACCACATTAATAAACTCAAACACAAGAACCACATGGTCATTTCAAACAATGCATATATGGCCTTTGACAATATTCAACATCACTTCATGATCACAACACTGGAGAGTCTCGGCATAGAATTCTTATAATTCAACATAATAAAGGCCATACACAAAACTCCTAAAGCCCAAAACATACTAAATTGTGAATGACTCAAGGAATTCCCACTAAAACCAGAAACAAAGGGGTGTCCACTCTCACCACTGCTCTTTAACATAGTATTTTAGGTTCTAGTTCAAGCAAGAAGACAGGAGAAAGGCATAAACAGGATACAAATTGGAAAGGAAGAAGTGAAACTATCCCTTTTTGCAGATGACATGATCCTATGCATAACAGATAACATAAAACTCCTGAAGGTGATAAGCTCCTTCAGTAAAGTGGCAAGATCCAAAATTGACAAACAAAATTCAGTAGCCTTCCTGTAAGCAAGTGGCATGCATCCAGAAAATGAAATCAGTGAGAATATCCTATTTTAAATAGCCTCAAACATAATCACATGCCTTGGAATAACACTACCAAAGGATATGAAAGACTTGTATAATTAAAACATAAAAACACTCAAGAAGGAAATTGAAGACATGAAAAGATGGAAAGAACTCCATGTTCCTGGATGAGGTAGAATTAATATTTTAAAAGTGGCAATTCTTCCAAAAGCAATATACAGATTCAATGCAGTGCCGGTAAAAATCCCAGCTTCATTCTCTGCAGACATAGAAAAAAGTATCCATTTTCTTTGAAGCTATCCTTTTCCCCTCTTGATTCCATCCATTTTAGTAATCCTTCAATTAGGTGGTCTAATCACTTGTTTCTTAATAACTTACTTAGTACATATTTAATTAAGATATTACATGCATACACACAAATAAAACATGACAAAAATGTATTAAAAGGGGCTAGGGAGATTTATTAGTGGTTAAATATTGTAACAACAATAAACCTGGCAACTGAAATTGGATCTTTCTCAGCACCCACATCAAACAATTCATAAAATAATGCTTGTGTCTTTGATCCTAGTGTACCAACTGCAATGAGATATGGGCCAAGAGAATTCATGAACTACCTAGTCTTGTGTGCATGCAGTGCTGGTGAAAAAAAATGATCCTTCTCAAAAAACAGAAGGAAAGAGAGATTGGACTCCCTGAGGTTGTCCAGTGACTTCCATATGAATGCCATTTGCACACATAGAGATATATCATGCTAATATCATTAGATTGTACGCCAAAGTGTAAGATTTTATTAGAGAAAACATATCTTGTTCCAGTGACAACAGTCTGACATGAAGCACTTAATTAGAATATGTCTCACTCATTTAGAAAAAATTTTGCTTAGTATTGGACAAAGTTGAATGTATGTTAGAGATGCTATACTGATTATAGGCATATAATGGAAATAATAACTTCTATCAGAAGATATTTCAGATAATATAGGCCCTTCGAAACAAATTGGGCTTACTCTGTCAAGGAACGTTTTCTCAAACAATTATTAATCCTCCTGTATTTCAAATAAAGTATACTTTGTTTTAGTTATAAATATTTCATATACTTGTTATTTTATATTTTGATAAAATTAAAATATGTTAGAATTTCATACATTTCCAAAACTGTAGTATAAATATTTTTTGTTCATTAATAATATGTAAAGGCCACAAGCATTACCTCACAATAAACAGCCTTCAAACAGTATTGAAATATAACTAGATAAAATTTAAGATTATTAAATAATTTACAAAAATTTTTACCATAATTACAGAACTTTTATTTAAAGCTTTTTATCATCGTAAGGAACTATCAATGTAAAAATTATCCTCTTCATTTTTTTTAAATCCCTTTGAGTGTATGAACAGTAGGTGGTGGGCTTTTGGCTTTTCAGTTTCTTGCTGATGCACTAAGGTAGCTGAAGCTGCCAACATGTGCTGTTTAGAATGTCATCATTTTACATTATAGCATCACTGTGATGAAGACCAGCTGGTACATTTAAGTATCTTATAGGAGATTTTCATCTGATTCATTATTGTGATTTGTGGTTTTATGTAGAAACACTTAATCATCCTTAGGCAGCCAGGGCTTGGGAAGCTACTGGAGGTGTTCTAGTTTTCTGAGTAATTTCTACCATCAATCTGCTCATGTGGCAGAATTTCCAGCTTGGATGATCAGTGCTTGCTTCAACAGGAAGTGATATGCCACCAAGGCTGAAATTATAGTATTGGATTGAAAGGGGACAGTGAGGAGCACGGCTTCTTTCATGATATATTTGCATACCCTGGATTAACAGTTATTGTACCTATATCCAGACATAATTGTCCCATCCATAAAGAAAGAAGCAGTAGTTTTTTTTTGCATAACAAATCTAAACTTTACCTTGTAACTTTATTTTAGTTCCTTTATTTTAACATTACTGGATCTTAATATTTTGTTGTTCCTTTAGTAGGGAAACACCATAGCAGTATTATCTGCATTTGCCATGCCTATTTTATGTATCAACATTTACATTCCCCTTGTCAGTGCTTGGCATCTTTTCCTGCTGCTGCTGTCCACATGATGTTGGCCAGAGATGATATACACTCTCTGCTCATGCCCTGACATCACGGACTTCCCCTCAATTCTGTAAGCCGAAATAAACCCTTACTTCCCATAACCTGCTTTTGGTCAGGTTATTTGTGGCAACAAACTCTTGTTGACTACAACAGTATATGGGGCTCTATTTCAAAATCCCAGTTAACAAATGTTGAAGGACTCTGATCCCACTAAGAGGGAGCAACTGAGTCACGTTATGTGGATATCAGACAATTTGCACATAAAGAAGGATAAAGGTGGAGAACCCAGGATCCCTAGTCCATGACGTGGGGATATTGAAGTGGATGAATTTCATAAAATAGCCTTCCCTAAGAAGTGAGCCACACAGGGCAGATATTTCATAACTCTGCATGGATTCCTTTTACTTCTTTGAGATGAAACATAAGATACCCACATTTAGCACTCTCATGGAGCTTTGAGTTGAGCTCTGGAGGAGGAAGGATGTTGGCTGAGGTAAGAGTTCTAACAAGGTGTGGCAAACTTGCTGTGGAATCTGCTGCAGTTCAGTAGGCTTTGGGATAAAGATTTAACACTTGTCCCTATTCTTAAAGTTTCATTCATTCTCTCCTGGAGATCTTCAGGACCATCCCAGAATGCCAGTCAAATTAATGCCATTTTTTATGCACATTATAATATGGCCATATTAATATTCTTTATGTGTTTTATCTGTGTAACAAATTAAAATGATGTGGACAAAACCTAGAAAATCACACTTCTGGTCCTTCAGTGCAAATAAGCCAGTTTCAACAAATCACGGGAGTAGCCATTTTATTCTTCCCCGTGGTTGAATACAGCGCAAAATAAATTTCACATTAGAATAGCCTTCATGACATAGTAAAACATAAACTTCATTATCCCAGTAAGATTCATACAAAATCTCCTGTTGATAAATGAGGAAAATGCTTGTTTTAACATAGAGCACTGAATGACTGATTCACAGGCAGAACGGGCTACACTATTTGCAGATGAACAACTTGATTTGAAAGGAGGATTAATTTTAAAATTGGCTTTTCAGAGTTGGGAATTTGGAAGATTCATTCTCAATAATGAATGAAGTGAATGAGTTACTTCAAGAGAGACACCTGATGAACAGAACTGACACAGGAAGAAATTTGTTATACCTCCACTGCAGAGTATTCAGAGAAAGATACAGGTTACTGAACTAGAACAGAAATTGGCATTTTTACAGTTTTGCACATTCCCAAGGATAGTTTACAAAGTGATGGCATGCAAAATATTAAAAATAAATATGTTGATCACTGATGATGCCTTAAACTACCTCTAAAAACTAAAAGTTTTCAGCTTATCATGGTGGGACATTCCATTAATGGCAGTAGGCTGAGACAGGAGTACAGGAAAATCAAAAAGTTGGATGTCAGATTGAAATTCAGAGTGAGACCATGCCTCACATTTAAAAATAAGTTATCCTTAGAGAGAAGTTCAATTTCAATTTATAAAGATTTTTTTTAATTTAAGGTATTTCATTTACTTGGTTTGTTTCATTCATTTTCCTGCCTTGTATTTTCTTTTAAAACTCAAATATTTTGACTCACAAAGTAATTTTGTATGTTTCTCAGCTTTAAATCCTTGGCATTGAACAAATTTTACTATATATATATACAACATACTGTTATATATTTTATTTTTACAAATAAATTTTATAATTTACAATATATAATTATATATACAATATATCATTACATATCTATAATTACATGATATAGATAATCTCCTTTCAACTGTATACATTTATATTTGGACTTAGGCATAGAATATTTAAGGCATTCTACCTGTTGGATGCTCTTTGATGAGGTGGTATATAATATTTGATAAGGATATACAAAAAGATTCAGGGGTAATTTTTTTAAACTATTAGAAATTTATATGTTGTCATTTTTGCATGCACTCAGAGATTTTATTTGTAGTAAAAACACATTGGGAACACCTTCAAGGATATAAAAATCTGATGTCTAAATACCCTTGAGAGCCAAAGAAGTGGACCAGCAGCTAAAGGCATTTGCTTGCAAACCATGACAGCCTGGGTGTGATTCCCCAGTACTTCTGTAAAGTCAGAAGCACTAAGTGGTGCACACATCAATGGATCATTTGCAGTAGCAGGAGGCCCTCTGGCACCCAGACTTTCTCTCTCTCTCTCTCTCTCTCTCTCTCTCTCTCTCTCAAATAAATATTTTTAAAATACCTTTGAAATACATAGCAACAAATGTTTATATGCTGCTTTTGGTTTTTAATAGATTTCATTATCCTTCTACTCAAAATGAATATTGATTGGAAGAAAGAAATGATTTATTCAAAGGCAGTTCTGTAGGATAAGTTTTACTTAATTACAATATAACATGCTTAAGAGAGCAGGCATACCTTTAGCCCTTAATTTCTTCATTCATGAAAATTATGACTGATTAATATAAATCAGCCAGAACTCAAAGCAGTAGTTTTGTTTTCCAACATAATACAATTTAATACATCATAAATAAGTAGTTAATAGGCTATTATTATGTAAAAGTGAGAACACATTATATGCAAATATAAATAGAACATATAATTTTCCCATCTTGAAATATAGGACAAGACCATTGATCAATATTTAAACAAATCTCCCTAATAAAACTGTTTTACTGAATGGCTTATGATATCAAGTACAATCAGGATCTATTTCTCATTTTTTTAAAAAGGCTGGAAATGTAAATCTGATATTGAGATTGATTTACCTACAAAACAAAACAAAACAAAACAAAAACACAGAACAACTTGCATAGTGAGCCAGGAGGATTTTCTTACTCCTGTCCTTGCATTGAAAACTAAATAATGTTACCAAAGGACTTCCCTGGGGTGGGGGCGGGGAGGAAGACAACACCATTTTGAGTGCTTTTGTGTACAGAATATTTAATAGCACATTTTATTTTTTTAATTAAAACAAGAATGGAAGTGTCAGTTTTACATGAATCTTGAATATTCAGCTTCATCTCCTGGGGTTTAAGTTAATGAATTTTAACCCTGAGCTTTCTGGCAGCTAACACTAAATCCATTTAATATATTCTACTCCCAACAGTGATGACTCAAGAGCCAATTCAAACTGATAGAAAACAATGTTTCCTTCTTATAATGAGGACAAAAGAAACATCTGTCTCATTCTGGACATCTTAGCATCTCAGTTTTGTATGGAATTTGCATAAAACAAACACAATAAACACCTTTTTTTCTCACATCTATATCTATCCAAACTAGATTTTTTAACATTGTTAAAATTATTCACAAGATGGTCTCTCTTAGCCATTTTTAATAATAGAATAGGAAAAAAATTATAATCAGGAAGAGGGTCATGATGTCCAGTGGCACAGAAGAGTAATGATTGAAAAAAATTATCAGGAAACAAAATTTGACAACTGAGGTCCCAAGGATAAAAGATACTCTCATATACATGGGAGATAATGGAATCTTACAAATGGGAACTTAGCACACAGCAATGGGAATGAATGAATAAATTGAGCTATGAGGTTTATTCATTTAGGGAATCCATGGAACAATGTCTAGTAAATTTCAAAGATAACCATGTTGAAATCCTTTATTGTTGGGAGTCTCAAGCTTAATGGTTCATCACCTTTATTTTGTAATGAAACTGGGAACTGGAGATGTAGCTCAATTGTAAAGTACTTACCTAGCAAGCACAAAGCCCTGAGTTAATCTATCTAAAGACAGGTTGAAAATCAATAAGGTGCACATAATTGGGCAGAGTGTAGGCCCCCTGCACATTGAGAGAGTTTAGTATTTAAAAATGTATGAGGGGTGACCTGAGTGGGGAAGATTGGACTCAACACTGTGAAATGAATTTTATATAATATAATCTACAAAACATTTAAAATATGTGCATCATATAACATGCATATGATTTTGTTAGATGGATATAACAGTCCCTATCTGTAATATTAGCAATATATGAAACAAGCTTTGCTAAGTAAGATGAGAAAAACTTGCAAATACACTGTGAAAAATATTTTATTACATAATGTTAGACCATAGGAGAACTGGTATTTTTATATTAATGTGAAACCATGAAAGATGCTAAGGGGCAGGCATTTAAGGGTGATTCTTTCACTGAATAAGTTTGGATCACCTGTGCTATCCTCAGATGTTCAGGCAAACTGCAAGCTGGTCTAAGTTAATAACTTCATGTGGATGCAGCTAAATCCATGTTGGTTTCAGAATTTTACACAGGATTGTATATTGCAAGAGTTCAATATAATGTAAAAGATTTGTTGCAACTTGTCTTGTTATAGAGCACATGTATTTTTCTCTAGTAATCCTGTGTTCACAATTCACACAAAAGCATATTAATTTATAAGTATGAACCAATCACAGGGCAGCCAACAATACATACATAAAAACGTAGTCATGAAGAATATAATTGACATAAAAACTACACTGGAGACCTATACAGTAAAAGGCTAAAATTTCTTTATAGTGATTGTTCTGTAAGAATGTCTATAGAACCTCTGAGGAATAAGAAACCCGTGAGTCCAATTTACCTGATGAAGGTGGTGCCATTTGGAAGAACAGGTCATCAAGGGAAATGATGATTTTGAAAGTCTTTCACCAAGGTATAGACCCTACCCTAAGGCTTTATAAAGGGCTAGGAAATCTCTCCTCCTGCCTGGCTGCTGGTGCTTGTCATGACTTGGATGTGCATCCATCCTGCTCATTTATCCCTTAGTCATCATTGGAACAAGGTTTCCTTAGCCTTCCAGCCTGGACTGAAGACCAGTGGCTGCCCTGGAAGCCTTTAGGCCTTCAGAGCTGGATTGGGACTGCTGAACCATCTAGCCTCATGGACTGAGCAGCCACTGGGTCCTTGACTCGCAGGCTTGCAGACTACTATTGTGGGACTACCATGAGCTAATCCAGTAAAACTCCTTTTTACTACAATTCATTCTATCATTTTTTTTCCTCTACAGAACCTTGATAATATATCATTCATTATCAAAGTGTCTAGAAAATGACATTGGACATCAAATTTCATTTTATTAAAATGACATAAAGACCTACCCATAAAAGATAAATGGAATGCAATGTTTTATTTTTTCTTGTTATCGATAGGTTTTGGGGGTATGTGCACACCCTTTCTCTCAAAATGCTGATATAAATAAGTTCCACTTGTCATATTTTGCATAATGATTATCCTGAAGTTGCTCAAAATTGCAACAAGTCATGTTGACTAAACCATGAATATTGAAAAGCAATTATTGCTTAATAGACTTTTTATAAGATACTATTTCCAGTACAGCTGTTAAGTTGCTATAAATTCTGCTTAAATCTATCATGTAAGTATCAACACCTGTATTACTTCCTAAACATTGAGCTAAATTCTATAGTGTATTTTTAGCCTTATCTTTTCTGCTGTATGGTTTTCTGCTTATTTACATATTTTACATTTTGTCTCAGCAGAATATTATTCATTTTTGCATTAATTTGCATTATGCTTAATGTATCCTGAGTGTTGCTTTGAGGGAAAAAATTTTTAAAATATTTTATTCATTTTCAAGCAGAGAGATATAGAGAGAGAAAAAGATGGGGCACCAGGGCCACCACCTTGTGGGTCTGGCGTATGTGGGCACTGGGGAATTGAACCCACGGTCTTAGGCCCCAGAGGCAAGTGCCTTAACCGCTGAACCATCTCTCCAGCCCTTGAGGGAAATTTTTTGGTAGGTCTTTTATTTCAATTGAAATATTTCTTGCATATACAAATTATCGAAGGAAGGATGGATTTGGACACATGTTTTAAGAGGTTTTAGTCCATGTATGGCAGCATCTTCACTTTATGACAATGAGATTCTGTGCAGAAGGACACTGTTTACCCCATGATGGACAGGAGATAGAGAAAGGACCTTGGTAACAGCCTCAACCATTAAATGTAGGCCCTCAGAGACCACATTCCTCAGCTCTTATCCACATCCTGAAGCTTCTATACCTCCCATAGTAGCACCTTGATCCTGGGACCAACCACTTAACAAAGGAGCTTATTTGGGACAGTTTTAAATTAAGCCTCTCCCAAAAGACTCATGATGGTCTTATAATGAAAAATAAATAAATAAGAAGAATATTTCAATTGTAAGATTTCTCAGTTTAACCTTTACAGCATTGTTCAAATGTTAAACCCAAAAACCTTCTGAGTTTGAAAGTAAAATGTTATTTGTGAAATCTTTGAAATAAAAAAGACAGTTACATATTTCCAATATATGATGTCACACTACAAGTATGTTTATTCTGAAAAGGAAGAATGAGATATAGAAGGAAATAATGGACCAAAAGAAGACTGACACCCTGCAGAATGAATGTTAAATGTTAAATGTGTTAATAAATGCCTACCATACATGGCTAGCCAAGTCATAGTGTAAGCAACAATACTCACGGGCTACTGAATCCTGTCGTCTCAGTTCCAGTCCACACAGCATCTTTCCCCAGCACATAGCTCATGCCTGTGTGATCTCCATCTTCCCAGGATCTATTTTCCATCTTCGTGGTCATTCCATATCCTCATACAATACAGTTTCTGGGGTTTCTAACAGAAAGTGCTATTCTCCTACCCATTAGCTGGCCTCTCCTACCTTGCATTTTTTTTTCTTGCAAAATCAGCATCACGACACTTACATGTGCTTAAATAGTTACCATCCTTGGACCAGAGCTATGGTGATCTATAGGTTCTGGAATGACTGAATATGGAGACACATTTCCACGCATGACCCTTATAGAAGGAGTATTCCCTAGAGCTCTCTTCTCAAAGCAGTTTTTGAGATAAGAAGATCCTCTGTTGGGTGGGTTCTGGTTAATTCTTGACTTGGCCTCATTGTGGGACCCTGCTAAGAGGCATGGAGGATATAGAGTTAAAGGAATTTGAGGCCTGCCTGAAATCTCAAGCTTATCTGAGACGGCAGGAGTTGCAGGCCGTCAAAGCCTCCCTCTTTTACCCTAGAAACACCAGCCCCCCAGCAGGCCAGCAACAAGCCTTGTGAAACCCAGGCACTTCCAGGCCTGCATTTACTAAAGCTCACATACCCCAAATGTAAAATATGGGCTTGTGTTCACAAGCCTAGACAATAAAAGTTTAAAGTTAACAGCTCCTCTGCAGCCACTACCATCAGTCCCATGCCTAAATACATGTAATTCCCACCACTTGGAGCTGAGAGAGTGCCCTCAACTTATCTATGCAAACCCTTCTTGAGACATCCACAGACTACCCTGCCCCTACCAATCCTGTTGCTGCTTATGCCCCTGCCTCTGGTTTTTACTCTGGTTTCTCCTCTATATAAATGACCTTTTTGTGCATAAAAAATGAGCTGTTCACTGCAACTGTCTTCCAAGAGTTCTTTTGCTTGCTGGCTCTCGCTATCCCAAGAAACTGCCCACACAGCTCCTGTGGATAAACAGGAGTTGATGCCCACTGCAACTTCCCAACTAAACTACTTGGAACCATACCTCATGACATCATTCTTATTATCAGACACAAACTAGTGATCTCCTGTTGAATAATGCCAATTTATTCAACATGCATACTCTGCCTGCCCACCACCTTCAAGAGCAGAGATTGTACTCAGCTTTCTTCACAAAGGACCCCAGCCCATGAATGATGTTGCATTTTCCCTTGTACTTTTAGAATAATTTTGAACTAATTAACAGTAATGTGTTGAAAAATGTAATGTATTCACATATTTTCAGGCTTATTTCTGTGAGTGTAACCCTAAAATCTGCATGCTTAATGGGACTTCCCTTATGTAATAATAACAATAAAAATCAACATGAAGTTTGAGTTCTGTAAACAATCCATATTAGAGCTCATTTTATCTTACATTAATGGACCAAAACAAAACTGACACATTAAATGAGTATCTCTAGGATGTAGGAGAAATACTGATGAATGAGGTACTAAAAGTACTAAAAAGAGAGAGACATAGAAATCCCGGTGGCTGAATTGTAAAGAATATACTGCTTTAGATTCACCTAATGCTTTAAAAAATTATTCATATTTATTTATGAGAGACAGATCAAGATATATATATATATATATATATATATATATATATATATATATATATATATATATATATATATATATATATATATATATATATATATATATATATATATATATATATTTAGATGAGAGAGACAGAGACAGAGAAGAGAAAGACAGAGACAGAGACAGAGAATGGGTACTCCAGGGCTTCTTGCCGATGCAAATGAATTCCAGATTGCATGTGTTACTGAATGTACCTAGCTTTCCATGGGTGCTGGGTAATTGAACCCAGGCTGCTAGAGACACCTTTCAGCTCCACCAACACTATTTAATGCAATATGTTTTCAGAAACTGATCTTGCTAAATCTTGCGTGTCTTTAAAGGAAGTTGAGACTTCAAACTGCATGTTACAAAATTGACAACAAAAATATATCACAGGTGAGAATATAACATATAAAATTTATACTGAAAATAAATCTACCAAATAGAATGAATGTTCTGGTTATGGAATCTAGCTAAGTAAAAAATAGTAACTATTGTCATTCATTTGTATTTTTATATAAATATTTTGAGCACTTAACATATTAAAAAGTAGGTATGGGGCAATATAAAACTGAATCTCATATGTCTAAATCTAAATCTTTGTTCTCAAAGGATATACATCCTGAGAGGAAGAAGATAAAAATTAAAATTTAGAGTAGTCAAAAGTAAACATTAGGTAAATCCAGTTCTCTATTTACATTAATAGGTTGCTCTAGAATAATATTCCCATTGTATTTCTAAACAAAATGCTAGTTTTTATGGTCAGAGGCACAAGGACACCAGATAAATGTGTGTAAAATATGCTTCGGGTAAATGACGATTTAGCTACAGAAAGGTAGAGTGAGGAATTTATATAACATATATAATATGTGATTCAAGTTCTTACATATTTTTTTAATATATATTTATTGTCCATAATGAGTTACATTATTTAGTGGGCAAACCATGCGTTGTTATCCCGAATTCCCCAAATCCCCCCCTCCCCATCCCTGATCAGTTGTATATCCTCCTCTGTGGGCTGTCTGTATTAGTCCTTGTGGCAAGGCATCCTGTATATCTTAGTACTCATCCCAGTCTTCCTGGCCCAAGTGTGTTGTTACTGATGGGTGTCATTTAGAAATTGATGTTGTGGAATCATGTCTCACAGGATGTGCCTGCTAGCTATCTAGTTTATGCTTCATTCTACAATTTGTTTAATTTAGTTAATTAATTTAGTTTAATTAAATTAGTTGACAGGAAATGGAATTATTCTCCTCAAACACCTGCTGAGTTAATCCAAGTGCCTGACCATTCCATAATGTGTCAATTCTCCTTTTAGTCATTTCTCTTTGTGTATCTTATGAAAGGTGGTTTTTATTGTGCTAGTAGAAGTTTTAAAGCTCCTCAAAAGAAATAAGGATATGCTAATTTCCTAAAGTAGTTACATAAGTTTTGTAGAAATAGTTCACTTCTATACGCATTTGTTACTTAACATGAGAAGAAAATATAAGCAGTGATGATTTTTTAATTCTCCAAGTATGCTTGTGCAGTCATAGACAATGAAAGAGATATGGTGTATATACAGTAGTCCTCTACCACTTTTGTTTAATGGTAAATTTTTATAGACTTTTATTCTCTCTTAGTACCCTAGAATTTTTGGAAAAAATATAGTAATACATACAAAGTGTTTATATTTTATAGTTATTTCATTTTGTTTTTAAAGTTGCAGTCATATATGTAGCAACACAATTTTTTCTAGACTATTTAAATCAAATTTATCAAACAGAAGGTATTGAATACGAAGTAGCCTGCATAATTTGCAAGCTAGTTTAGTAACTGTTAAACAGGTATTTAAAAAGAGTAATAAGCCAGTGTGGTGGCAAATACCTTTAATCTCATCACTTGGGAAGCAGAGTTAGTAGGATCTGTTTGAGTTAGAGGTCACCCTGAGGCTCCATGGTAATTCCACATCAGCCTGGGCTAGAGTTTCACCCTAGTTTTAACCATATATATATATATATATATATATATATATATATATATATATAGAGAGAGAGAGAGAGAGAGAGAGAAAGAGAGAGAGAGAGATTATAACTTTATAACCTTATACAGATTTTTACTTTTCACGGAATGTCAAATATGTTATTTAAAAATATTATTTAAATTGATACTTTTGAGATTGGTTAAATATTGCATTATGCTGCTTTTTATAACTCTATTAATAGTTGCATAACATATTAATTTTTCAATATATTTACATTCATCTTAAAAATTATTTTTACTTATGCTTAGACCAACATCTCCATCTGAGTGCAAAGAGGAAAATAGCATTGAAGAAAAATCTACTTCTAAGGGATATCTCATTATCTGATTGAAAAAGTGAAATATCATGAATCTTACTTTCATATTTAAGTAAAGCAACAACTAAAACTACAGCAAATATCAGAAACTGAAAGGATACTAGATAAAAATTAAAAAAAGAGTCTGATGGAAAATGCACTGGAATTCACGTCTTAGTAAAGATCTCTATCAAAATGTCTTTGCTCTTGTAGGTAACCTCAAGGAAATCTTCCAAAAAAGAGATCTTGATCCAATTTTCTGATAACAGATGAGGCAGAACAGCTTTCCATAGGCTTGTTTGTTACTTTTAATCTTCTCCAATAAGTTGGACCTTCAAATCTTTAGTGTGTTTTTAAAAATGGGTTTCCTATGATCTTGTGAAATTTTACCAAGGCCTTTTGTATTTTGAATAACACTGCTTCATCAGATAGGTCAGTTGTAAATATGTCAGGCATTGATGTCTTCTCTTGCCCATGGTCTTTATACGGTTGAAAATGTTCTTTCTTTTATATTACAATGTTAGTTTTATTTGTGTTAGCATTCAAAGAATCAGGTTTCACTTTATTTTCCAATCATTTCGGTTTCATCTCTTCTGTCCTCTCCTCCTTTCTCCTGTATGCTTCCTGTTTCCTAGTTTCCCAGGCCCTTCTCAAGGGGTCTTCTTCCCCTCTTGTAGTCTATCTTGTTTTATACCTCATATTTATTCTCAGATCCCCTTACTTGCATAGAGAGTCACATTACAAAAGAGGATCCACATATGATAAAGAAAATGTGATCATTTTGTATCATTTGGCCTGGGTTAACCCAGATTATATTTTTCTAATTCTATTTTCCTTAAAATTTCTTACCTTTCTGTAACTTAACAGTTGAATAAACATCACAGGTTGCATCATTCTTTCGATTCTTTATTTGGACACTTAACCAAACACAGTCTTCAAGTTTCCTGTCATGTGCCAAGAATTTATAATTTGCATTTATGTCTGTGATCCACTTTGAGAAAACATGTTTTTTATTGTGTGCATTTAATGTGGTGTGTTTAATCGTGGTGTGTGCACATGTATGTGCCTTTGACGAGTTCCCTGTGCTCCCTTTAGTGGCCAGAGCTATCCTGACTCTTCCCATCCTGCTTCTCTTCTGTCCCCATCCCCACCCCCGTTTTTTTTTTTCTTTGAGCTACAGTCTTATTAATAGTTTGCTCTTTTTTTTGGGAGCCTGGGTGATTCCCTGATGGCTGCTCCCCTTTGCAGGACTGGGAGACAGATGAGGGTATCCATGGCACCTGTTACATGGTTTCTGGAGATTTGAATTCTGGCATTCATGCTTGTCATAGAAGCATGCTTAAGTGCTGCCCAATCTCTATAGCCATGAAATTAGATTTTGGGATATGAGATTTTTCCCCTCAATATCATTTGTCAAATAGATGATCTTTTTGTCATTCAATTACTTTTTAAAAAAATTATATATATATATATATATATATATATATATATATATATATAGAGAGAGAGAGAGAGAGAGAGAGAGAGATAGAGAAAGAGGCAGACAGAGAGAGAATGGGCATGCCAGGGCCTCCAGCCACTGAAAATGAACATGTGTCACATGTCACGTTGTGCATCAGGCTTTACCTTGGGTACTAGAGAATCTGGGTCCTGGATAATGGAACTTGTGGTTTCTGCTTTTCAGGAAAAGGCCTTAACTGCCAAGCCATCCCTCCAGCCCCTCATTCAGTTCCTTTTGCTCCTTGAATCTATGTTTGGAGTACCTATTCTATTCCCTCAATCCATTTATTTAAAGTCGTTGAAATCTGACTTGAAATCAAGAAATCTAAAAAACGTTTCCTACTCTGTTTATTTCAACTGAATAAATTAAATATATTTTGCATGTCAATATATAAATTGTTTAAGCAGTTATTTATAGCATAATATAAAATTTTACTCCCAAGTACCAGTAATATGATGAATAAAAATGAATTGCTTACATTTATATTAAACCAAGATAGTGACTCCTAGTGGTCAAGAAGTTCTCCTGTTGATTTAGGCAACAGGCTCTTTCTGTATGGTAGCTTTGCAGCTTTCTAAATTGGGTCTAAAAACTAGGCTTATGGACAAAATCCTGTTGATATCCCATTTGTATAAGGCCTCAGAGCTAAGAAAGTATTCTAATTTTTTTAAACGGAGAAAATTCTACAGACACATGATATTTGACTTAAATGAAATGCTACTATGGTCATTTGTTTATAAAACATCCTTCCTATAAATATGCTTATCAAGGACACATCTCTGCACATGACATTATATCATGAACACAGACTTTTATGCAATGGATATCCAGGGAATTTATGGATGGTTACCAGGAAGTTATATTTGGTCTTTTGTTGGAATGTAATTACATGAATCCAAACGTAACTGAATTTTGTACAATGTGATA
This sequence comes from Zapus hudsonius, assembly GCA_004024765.1. NCBI lineage: Eukaryota > Metazoa > Chordata > Mammalia > Rodentia > Dipodidae > Zapus > Zapus hudsonius. The sequence goes on along the minus strand of PVHP010021591.1, from coordinate 7,797 downwards.
TGTGTGCAGAAAAGGAAGTATGTTAATACTTATTGCACTATTAAGCTTCAACATGTGACCTTTGTCAGTGAGATTTTTGTTACTGTGACACAATATCAGAGAAAAGAAGTTTAAAGAAGGAAACATTGATTTAATCCCACAGTTTCAGACATTTCAGTTCAAAGACTGCTGGCTCTTTTGCTAAGGACAGATGGTGTAATGGAGCAGTGATGTGCATTCCTGCCAATTGGAAGGCAGGAGGAAGGATTATTAGCCAAGTCCTTGAGGCAGGAGCCTACTGTCCTATATGAAGAAGCCTTGTCTTCAAATGTCCATTCAGCTATGAGTTTATCAAGAGATTAACCCACTGACATAATTAGTGTCCTCATAATCCAATTCCATGACAACAGCAGCATGAACTAACTACCAGCTCTTTAAACTATGAGCTTCTGAAGGAGATACTTCATATCCAATCCTTACACAACCTCAGGAATGTTTATCTATTAAACTGAGACCCACCTGTATGGTACTTTGCCTAGGCTCTGATGACTAGATTAAAGGTAAGCCTGAGGCTGTCTCCACTTATTTATACCACAATTTCTAAATGATACACACATGTATTTTTCAAAGAAATCTTTAAATAGAACAAGAATATAATAAAACTTCAAACATCTTCCTACCATAAGTGTGAGTTCTTAGTGGATGAGCTTAGAACTCTTGGGGAGTATAATATTTTATGACCTCAAGTTGTCCCCTCAAGAAATAACTCTCCAACAGGCAAGACAGACAGTCATTAGGGTACTTTCCTAAAGAAAATGTTAACTTGAATTAATATATTTTGTTATTTTAAAGAGTTATGTGAGAATCCAAAACATAGACAAACAACAAATTAGCAATACTCTTAAAATAATGAAAGCATTGTTAAAAGCAAGTCTGAATTAATCTCTCTAAAACACTTTACAGTGTTTGTTTAGGCTGTGGTAAAAAGTGGATTGTTAACAAAAATTAGACTTGGTTGAATTCAGAACAAAAGTTTTTTTTAATGCAAGTTTTAGTGGATAAGAGAAATAAATTCTCCTATGAAATTTCTTCTCCATCACTGGGTATAAAATAAGAAAATGGATGTAAACACTGGTGATTTGCAGGTCATATGTTAACTGCCTGCTTTATCCCTCATTCTCCTTTCCTATCCAGCCTTCTCTTTCTTATTTATTCAGTGATATTGTTGATATTCTTGTCAGGATCAGAGGAACACTTAAGAAGACATAGTTGATGCTGATTAAAAGCAATGTTATGTAGGGGGAGGAGGGCATGTCAAACAGTTTTAGTAAACATTATTCAGAAAAATACAGAAACACTTCAATAGTAAAGAGAGCAAAGCCTAGGAACCTCATGATGATAAATTGATTGTTGGAACTCACAAAGGCTTCTCTCTGGTTAACTTTAGATGCTTGGGAAATTATACTTTCTATTATCACATAGGATCAAATTTGTCCACCATGACTCTCACATTTCCCCTGAGACTCCTACTGGCAAATACAAAGGAATAAAGAACAAAAGATCTCATAGGCTCCATCATCTGTTCTTCAAAAACTTAACAACCTTTTTAGTATTACTGCATTGTTTTATTTTTATCCACCAAGATTATATCATTGCCTTATATCCTTCACAAGTATAATACTGAACATTCTCCTTAAAATAAAGTGGACATTTTAAAATTGCTATTATCATTGGTTCACTATTGGGAAGCCTGAAACTACCAAACCATCTGTACCTGGACATATTTCTGTGGTTAAGCACAGGACGGATTTGCAGAAGAGTACTGTGTTTTTATTTATGGTGGACAATATCTGATTTCCAAAATAGTTTTGTAGAATATTTATTTTCCTTCTAATCCTAAATGGATTGATGAAAATGTGCATTGAAAAGCCCTGCATGGTGGCCTTTAATCCCAGCACTTAGGAGTCAGTGGTAGGAGACTGTGAGTTTGAGAACAGCCCGCAACTACAGAATGAGTTCCAGATCAACCTGGCCTAGAATGAGACCATGCTTCAAAATGATAAATAAATAAAAAGAAATAGCAGGGATTTGGTAGATAGCTCAGTGTTTAATGAAACTTACTTTTGAAGCCTGTCAGGCTAGGTTTGGTTTCCTAGCACCTATGTAAAGTGAAACACGAAAAATGGTGTGTACATCAGGCATTCATTTACAGCAACAAGAGACCCTTACACACAAGTGCATGCACACACACACACATGGAAAATTATGTTAAAAAATAAAATAATAAAATGGGCATTGGACAAAATACAGTAAGTTAAACTAACATCCAACTCTATTTAAGGTTTATTTCTAACAAAGTTTCCATTCTTGAAGTACAGTGTGTTACAATGAAGATAAACCTCTCTTTATGTAGTATCTTTCTGAAATGAAATTTAAAAATGATCCCCAAATTTGTCTCACACTAATTTCTAAACCAGTGAATATATATTATGACATAAGAATGAACGTCACTCAGTATAAAGAAATGGAATTAAATTCAGAGTTCTCAGAATATAAACCAATCTTAGATTGGTTTTAGGTCATTACATAGATTTTAATAAGACTTATAAACATAAACCTAGCATCACAGAAGAACACATAGATTTGAAGCATTTGCTGTAAATGCTCTCATGTGTGTTTTTACAGCAGGGTTTTATAATATAGACACAATAGGAGAGAACTAATGGAGTTGGGGGAGAGCTAGCTGTGGCCATAATTCAGGAAAACTGCACAGTCACCATCACCTGGAAGAAGCAAGGATCATAAAGTCACCTGGAATCTCAGAGAGAGTGTCACTACCACCACGTTGATACCAGTCATGTTATAGCGATTTCAGACTTTAGACTTCATCATTGTGAGAGATCAAACTCTTTTGTCTCTGCCAGCAATTTTTTTTGAGCATTTATTACAGTAAAGACAGAAAACAAACACATTCTCTAGTCTTGGAAACTATTTTTGGAAGCATGATCTCACTAAAGGAAAACTAGGGATGCAGTTGGGCAAATTACCCAGATGTCAGAATGGTCTGGTCACTTCGGACCATGCTGAGGTTAAAGCCAATTAGTGTACAATCCCACATTATGATTACCACGCCATCTTCCACGGCCCAGATGCTCACTGCTGGCACATGAGTGGGGAAGTTTAGTCAGTAGGTTAGAGGCATTTTTAGGCTGTGGAAAGTGTGCTTTCTTCTAAGTTGTTCCATTATCCTGAAATTCAGACATGACTGATGTAAGAACGGAATGCAGACTAGGGGCAGAGATGTGTGCAGAGCATTCAGTAAGTGTCGGAGGTTGAAAAGCGAGGTAGCTTGAGTAGAACTTGGCATGAATAGGTAAACTAGTAATATAAGTGACTGTTAGAACAGAATTGATGTTGCAACAAAGCCTTATCGGTTTCAAAGTGGGTAGCAGTGACACTGTGCGGGAGGTCAGCATTGCTGGAGTCAGAAAATGGTTTTGAAAGATTGTGAGAGCCATGGTGGGGGAGATTATCCAGAGGCATGGCCAGGAGAACCTGGCTGAATACTAGGCTATCCGTGGTCCCCTGTCACAATGACTGATCCAGATGACCCATGGAGGAGGTTATCCAGCTGATTGAGGATGGGGGGCATTGGGGAATTGGGGATAACAACTCATTGTTTGCCCACTAAATGTTGTAACTCATTGTGGACAATAAAAAAAGAAAATGTTTTTGAAAAAATGACAGCCACAATCAAGATCTCAATGAAGAATATGTGCAGCTAATTTCCAGGTAGCCTCTATTACTTCCTGGGCCATAGGAACACCTTATCTGCATTTATCTTTCTCTCTACAAACACTGGGCCCCATTAATTTTAATTGCTATGTCAATAGTAACTCCAAATTGTAAAACATAATCCGTGTACTCATAAATAAATAAATGAACACTTTGGTGGGTGACTGAGAACTCTGATAAACTGGCAGACGAAAGTTTTTGCAAAGTTGGTGTTTAAAAAAGAAACAAGCCTAGTGTGGTGGCACATACCTTTAATTCCAGTACTCAGGAGGTAGAGGTAGGAGGATTGCCATGAGTTCAAGGCCAACCTAAGACTAAATAGTGAATTCCAGGTCAGCCTGGGCTAGAGTGAGACCCTGTCACAACAAATTATAAATAAATAAATAGATAAATAGATAGATAAATAGATAAATAAATTTAAAAATTAGTAAATAAATTTAAAAAAATAATAACTAATTTAAAAAATCTGTAAATAAGAAAAAATGATAACATTTGACATGGTTCACAAGATCAAGATAAGGTCTTTTAAAAGCATTTCTATGAAGAGTGATCCTGCCTTTACTCTTATTACACTATAACACCAACACTGGCATATATATATATATATATATATATATATATATATATATATATATATATATACACTTCAGATAGGGAATAGAAAAAATCTAGTAAATCTAAACAACAGGTCCTGAAGAAGTAAAATGGAATTTCTTTTGTTTAATTATAGTATTTATTTTTTACCTTGAAATTATGTTGAAAGAGATGAAATATAGTGAAGGCTTTATATTCATTATCTTTGTTTTAACATTTACGTCAAACTAAAGAAAATGTCATAGCTTATCACCCGCTTTTTATTTATATAACCTTCCATTTTCAGTAAAGCAATATGCAAGGAGGAACAGATAATTATGAGTTCTCTGAAGTCAGGGCACAAAGGGAATTCTATGTTTTCTTTCTCTGAACTTTGTCTTTATTGTTTTCTTATATAAACATGACACTTACTCATTACAAGATTCTGTTAAAGTTGCCAGGCCTAGTACTTAAGAAGTAGCTAAAATATCTCCTTCTGTGTGAAATGAACTAAAGACAAAATAATTTTTCACAATGAAGGCACAGTTTGAAGGATAACATATACTTTGAATGCTCAAACAGGATATTTTCTCCTGTTTTTCCCCTGAAATATTGTGTGAAATATTTCCTTTGAGGTTGAATATTTCCTTTTAAGTTACATTTGTGGCATTATTATTTTTTTAAATGGGAATGTAGTCTATTAACTTTATGAATCACACAATTTTGGGAATTCAAATCTGAGTTTAAACTTGCACAAGGCTGACACTATAGAGCTGCATAGAGAAAAAAAAACATAAACACTCATAATGTTTCAAGGTTACTTTGGGAACATGAACTGGTAAAAACTTTGAGGAATTTCCTAATTTTTAATTTCAACACAGGAAGTAAGACTTACTGAATATACTCATGTACTCAGGTCTGATCAAAATATACTTCTGTTCCCATTAAAATCAGGGAATGTAGTACACTGGTTAACTTAGCTTTTTGCATATTCCTTATTATCAAAAATATGTTACTATTTATATCACTTCATATAAATTTCACGTTTGACCAGGCAGATGTTCTCTATAAACAATAGTTGTTGCTGTATTTTTAAAGGAAAATGTGAGAAAATCATGCTACCACTTTGACCTATAAGGCAGAACTATTCTACATATTTACTACAATAGAAATGACATTGTACCCATGCCTATCAGTTTCTAGGTGGGATCACGTTCCATGATATTCAACATCTTATATCAACAGTTGTGGGAGGTAAATAGTGAGTGCTGAATTGAAAACAACAGCTGAAGTTCATCTCTACAAGTTATAAGCAGCTAAAGTTTGAAGATAATATTTATAATGTTTTCTCTTTCTAGTCTTCATATTTGAAGAATAATACCTATTTTATCGGAGTCATATAATAATAATTGATACACTAATATATGTGCTTACTACATTTTAGGTAATGATTATATATAAAAATTTAACATAAATATCTGGAAATACTTGATGGCATATTGCACGAAATTGTTTGAAAAGTATTTTAAGTGCAAATTACACTCTCCTAATAATTATTCCTAAAACTAGAATTATGGGTGCTAAATCGTTAGTTAAATTTGTTGTCTCATAAAAACACATGTGTCCTATATTTTCCCATATAATTTTCTGGAAATAAGTTTATGGATATTTCAAATTCATAAAGCATTGTTTGCTTGAAATGTGGGCCATAGAATTGGAGAATCCATTTCATAGTCCTGGCTTCCTAAAGAAATTTACTCAGCATCCATTGAGACATCCTTGCCATACTCTATAAAGCTCAGGGTACATTGCAACAGAGGGGTGAGTACTTTGGATCACAACACTATATAAATGAACTCTCCAGTGCATTCTTGATGTCAGAATGGATGTCTTTATCCCAAATGACCTGCGCAAGATTGAGCCCATGATCATTTTGACATAGATGTGGAGGGAGACAAAAAGAATGGGACAACAAAATAGAAGATGTTCTTCTTGAAAAGAGAAAGGGTAGTGGAGGCAATAATCTTCATGTTACAGTATGTTAATGTGTTGAAATTCTTAATGAAAAAATTACTAATATCTCAAGTCCAATTTAATAGAAATGTTGCCTAAAGGAAATGAAATGTTAGGTGTTTAAAAGGGGCAAGGAATGAGAGATGATGGCATCAGCTTAAAATTTGGGAAAAACACCTCTCCTTTTGAACCTTTTTTATTAGATTATTCTCTCATGCTTTATTCAAAGTCAAAGAGAATCAACATAATGTGGCTTCATATAGAGAGAAGTAAATATACTTATGAAATTAAGATAGATACTAGCTGTTACCTAAATATATACTATGTAACTTGGCATTTTGTTCTGTTTGAATTTTTATGATTTTTATGATTTGAGAATTTCTAATATGTGATGTCAGACTCAGGAAATATAGGTTTTTGAAAAACATATTATCCCTTATAATAAAATTGTACTATATCATATCTTACAATTTTTTTTCTTTTTTTTAATTTAATTTATTTATTTTTTAATATATATTTATTATCCATAATGAGTTACATTATTTAGTGGACAAACAATGAGTTGTTATCCCCAATTCCCCAATGCCCCCCCTCCCCATCCCCAATCAGCTGGATATCCTCCTCTGTGGGTCGTCTGGATCAGTCCTTGTGGCAGGGGACCATGGATAGCCTAGTACTCAGCCTGGTTCTCCTGGACCAAGTGTGTTGTTACTGAAGGGTTCCATGCCTCTGGATAGTCTCCCCCACCAAGGCTCTCACAATCTTTCCGCCCCCTCTTCCGCTCAGATCTCTGAGTCTTGGTGGGTGAGTATTAAGGCTGCTTTAATGTTGTGAGCTTAGGGGGATTTGTGTCAAAAATTGTTGGTTTCTGTCACCCTGGCTTATCCTGTGTTGATTGAATGGCTGTGGCTGTGGGTCCCTTGTTCATCCTGTCATTCTCTGCGGGGCTCCATATGGATCCTCCACGGTATGACTGTGGTGGCTCATCTCTTGCGAGAATCTCAGCTATCGGCCTACAGTCAACTGGTAGGGTTAGATGGGCCACAACTCTCTCACTGCATCCCAAGTGTGTTGCTACTGATGGGTGCTATGCCTCCGGACCGTCTCCCCCACCACGGCTCTCACAATCTTTCCGCCCCCTCTTCCGCTCAGTTCCCTGAGTCGTGGTGGGTGAGTAATAAGGCTGCTTTAATGTTGCGAGTTTAGAGGTCCTTGTGCCGAAAATCCCTGGTTTCTGTCTCAATGGCCTATCCTGTGTTGATTGAATGACTGTGGTTATAGGTCCCTTGTTCATCTGTCATTGTCTGCTGGGTTCCCTATGGATCCTCCCTGATATGACTGTGGTGGCTCCTCTCTTGTCAGGATCTCATCCATCGGCCTACAGTTGGTTGGTAAGGTTAGATGGGCCACAGCTCTCTCGTTGTATCCTGAAAAACA
>PVHP010021590.1:0-29255 GCA_004024765.1 Zapus hudsonius | reverse complement strand
TTTTGCCAGGCTTAGAGTCAAATTTTGGAGTAAAAAACATATCAGAGAGGTGCAGAAGAACTTGTGGTTTCCTCAAAAATAAAGGGTAAAATAGAGGCACAGTTTCTTTTTTTTTTATTTTATTTATTCATTTTCAAGACAGAGAGAGAGAGAGAGAGAGAGAGAGAGAGAGAGAGAGAGAGAGAGAGAGAGAGAGAGAAAATATGCACCCGGGCCACCACCTTGTGGGTCTGGCTTATGTGGGTCCTGGGGAATTGAAGCCCGGTCCTTAGGCACTGGAGGCAAGTGCCTTAACTGCTGAGCCATGTCTCCAGCCCAAGATAGCACTTTAACAAGCATTCGAACCCAACTTTTGGCTCTTAACATTCTTTACCCCCTTTCCACTGTGTTCCCTGAGGCTTGGAGGGGATAGATGTCCCATTCAGGGTTGAGAACACCACAGTCTCTTAATCTCAGCACTTCCACCAGGTATGCATCCCTGCCTTAACCTCTGCCCACTGCAGAAAGAGCCTTCTGTGATCCAGGCCGACAGAAACACTATTCTATGGATATAATCATAAATATTTAGAAGGCAGTCTGGTAACCTGTAACTTAGCATAACATTAGTAGCAACCACCCACGCTAGGGTCTACACAGTGGGTTTTTTATGCTATGTGTATAGTTTGTGTAGTTTCTGTATGTACAGTCTGTATGAGGGTGTTTGTAGATGTGTAGTCATAGGGAAAGGCCAGAGGAGAGAGCTGGGTGCCCTCCTTTATCCCTCTTCTGCTTTGTTTCTTTGAGACAGTCTCTACTGAACCTTGCTGCCATTTTTGTGGTAAGACTGGCTGCCCAGTGAGCTCCTGCGATTCTCCAGTCTCTATGCCCCACAAGACTAGTGTTACAGGTATGCCCATGATTGCAGGACATGACATAATAAAACTGGAGCTGAGCTGGAAGCATCCTTCACAGTGTGGCAAAGTGCCATGTGGGATGCTGGGAGAGAAAAGCATTACCCGTCCTACCCAACAGGGATCCACCCTGATTGTCACACAAGTGATCAGCTTAGGCAAGATGAACCTACTGGTGCAGTAGTCAAAAGACTGTTAGGGGGCAATTAACTGCTCTTCTCACGGGATCTGAGGGCAGCCCTATGGTTGGTACTAGTCAAAAGCCTCTGGCTCAGAATGTCAGATCAAAGTGCCCCCTAAGCTTTATGCTATGTTTATAGTTTAGTGCTGCTCTCACTGTGGGCCAGAGAAGTTTCTTTTTGCAGAAGGAAGTGAGTGAATACTGAGGAGACACAAAAGTTGCCAAAGTGCTGAAAATCAATGGCTGTGGAGAGTTCAGAGATAAAGGAGACCCTCCACCCTACCACACCTTCAAAGGCTCAGAACACACTGCTGAAAGAAGGCAGAAAGAGCGAGTGTGGGGAGGAGCATCTAGGGACACTATTGACCAGACTTAAGTGACTATCACATTCCTAAATTCACCGAGCCATCAGGTGTCTACCTCCATGGGACCTGCGACAAGAGTGAGCTCCTTAACATTTCTACATGAATGATGGGGGAGGGCTAGAAAAAAAAGATATTAAGGTAGAAAAAGGGCCAGTTAGAAGAAAATATTCAGTGGAATGGGGCTGGGGGTTGGGGAGACGTCAGAAGGTAATGGGAGGGGATTATGATCAAATTACGTATGTTCATGTATGAAACTTCTCAATAAGAAGTTTTAATTTTAAAACTAAAATATGATCATTCTTAAATATATAAAAGGACTTGAAGACAACAACTAACACACCAAACTCTGATGGTTTTTTTGTTGTTTAAAACTCATTTCCATAAACTTTACATTTATTTATTCTATTTTCCTTATAAATAATATTCTCAGGTGCACTATTATTTCTACAGATATTCATGGTGGTTGAAAAAATTCTTAATATGATGATGGTAATTTATTTTCATGACTTAAGTAATTGAGCCTATCTTTTCAGTTATTAATTATAATTATATTATATTATACTTTCCAAAGGAAAATAGAATATAATCACAACTATACTGTAAAAAAACAGTAATTACATATTAGGTCTCATCAGTTTAGTCACAAACCATTGCACTTAATGCTTTCAGTATGTTCCAAACTCAATTTAAATGATAGGCGCTGACTTTCCCTCCTACATGTGATAATTTATGACCTTTTTCAGTCACAGCACCCAAGGTTCCATCTTAAATCATGATAAATTGTTTAGGAGGGAGATCATTATTCTGCTTAACACACTGGGGAGATAGTTTCCTATTGAACACATACCATTCATTTTAGTATCTTGGTTTCCTTAAGGAAAACAGATTTGAAATACATTAAACAAAGACAGGTCATGACATCTGCTCAAATATTTTTTAAAATAGAGATTTGGGAGCCTGCGTTCAAGCTAATCTTGATTATCCATTCTTTGAAGGTTAGGTTCATTTTGGTACCTACTGCAGCACTCAACAAAGTACCTTACCCTTTTTATATAAACACAAAGTGAAAAAATAAAACACATTTGTAAAGGCAGAGACACTGGGCACAGAATAATTATTTGTTCAACTAGCAATGGCTGCTCAGAAGTTTCCTGTGCTTCAGCTGAAGGCTAGACCTGGAGGGTCGAGTGCTATGGAACCTCAGCATGGGTAGGTCACTTCTGAGACTTCAGCATTAGCCTGATGACAAAGGTAATTTCATTTATGTGCTTCACTTTTATAAGTGGTCTAATATTTAGTATGCAGACATCTCTAAGAAACAGCAGCTGTTAGGAAGTTAAAAAGTCCATAATCATTACTGTCAATTTTCCAATTCCTCTTTTTATGGGAAATATAATATTCTCTTCAGTATAGCTTCAGACTGTGCTAATTTTGTTAAAATTATTACTATTTTAATACATGTGAAAAATTTTTGAGTTTCTATAAAATTGTCTGTAAAATATAATTAGTTCAACTTAAAGTAATTCCCAATTAACTTATCACCTGAGTTGGTTTTAGCACTTCACTATTTCAGTACATAACTGTCAAATAGTATAAATTATTTCACTCTCATCAATTGAGCATATTGATGGGCATATAGTTTGTCTACACATTATGAATTATGAAATATTACTAAATAATGCAGTTCTAACTTTATATTCTTCTTTGGGTATAAATTGTAAGATTCATTTGAAGCTTGGCTCTAAGTTCAAGTTTTGGATAAATAAAATATAGGTAATTATATTTAAAATTTTTAATTATTTTAAAATATGCATGCATGCATGTGTGTGCATGTGTATAAATGCACCAGGGACTCTTACCACTATAAACAACAGGCTTGTGCCATGTTTTGCATTTGGTCTATGTGGGTGGCTGGGGAACTGAACCTGGGCTGGCACCTTTAACCACTAAGCTATCTTTCCAGGGCCTGGTAATTCCATTTTTTAAAATATTTTATTTATTCATTTTCAAGCAGAGAGAGAGAGAGAGAGAGAGAGAGAGAGAGAGAGAGAGAGAGAGAGAGAGAGAGAGAGAGAGAGAACACACCAGGGCCACCACCACCAGGGTCTGGCTTATGTGGGTCCTGGGGAATTGAACCCGGGGCCTTAGGCACTGGAGGCAAGTACCTTAACCACTGAGCTATCTCTCCAGCCCGGTAATTCCATTTAAAATATTTATGTATTTGTAGACACACATTTAGAAAGTTATTCGAAAAAGACAGTTATTTTGTATAATCTAATTTTCTTACAGATTACAAGTCATTGAGAGCCAATTTTTACTTAGTACTTATTTTATACCTGACCCTTGGGCTTAACATCTGTTAACTTCCTTTTTTTTTTTGGCTTTTCAAAGTGGGGTCTCACTCTAGCCCAGGCTGAGGTGGAATTCACTCTGTAGTCTCAGGCTGACCTTGAACTCACAGTGATCCTCCTACCTCTGCCTCCTGAGAGATGGGATTAAAGGCATGCACAACATCTGTTAACTTCTTACTATTTTATATTCATTGGTAAATATTATCATTCAAACCATTATGTAGATGAGAACACTGAGTCAAAGAAATACAAGCCCCAACTGTTACCCAATGTAGTGAGAGAGCCCAGTAGCAAAGACCTGTCTAATAGAATACCAACATTCTTAACCACAGTACTGGGGTAAAGTGGCATCTACCCTCTGGGAGTTATAAGCATCCAACTCTCCAAGAATATATCTGAAATTCAGTATCTGAAATGAAGAAGGAAAATTTCAGAAGAACTATTAGTATTACACAGAAGCTTTGCAACTCACACTAATCTACTCACTTGCTAAAATATCCAGGAGAATTAATTCTATTGAAAGTTAACTTATAGCAATATGTAAGATCTCAAAAAAGAGGTATTATACCATTTAATTACTTTTTTCTAAGATCACATGGTATCATCTCTTCTCTCTATATTTTTCATGTTTGTGTGTTTATATAGATATATGTATATATTCATACTTATGCCACATATGCACATATATCTATGTATTCAAATCAGGTAACAATTTGAAAAAGAAAAATCCATATTTTATCTGAATTCTACTAAATTATAAACTGACCTTTTCTATGTGATTGGATAATGTTGTCAAGCACAATGAAAGCAATATGAAACAGGAGTGGCCTCCTTTGAAAGCTGTTAATATTCTGCAGTAATTAGAAGTTCTTAAGAGTATTACTAAGCTTTAAATAAATATTAGAGTGCAAACAAGATACAGAGAATTACAGAGAAAAGGAAAAGTACAGGAAACACCAACATCCCAAACATTGGTATTTATTATGAATAACACTCACTTAGCATTTAATAATGCACTGAGTATGGTTTCTTTTGTGACATTCTGCTAAACTGTCTGACTTCTCTACTACTGTTTAGTATTTTATATGCTTTCCTAATAAACTCTATCACCTCGAGTGCTTACCCCAGAGCCATTCTCCCAGGAACTGAATAAGTACTTGTGAAATGGCTAACTGATGACCATGCCAGCTCCAGGTTGTCAAGCATCACTTCAAATTCAAGGCTGAGTTGTACAGTTCTAATCAGGTGTAAATAAGCATGTTCAGGCTCCACATCTGTTTTTGTGTATTTCTCTATACTTGCCATCTAGAAAAGTGCCTGGTATGCCACAGGCTATCAATTCATAGTTGCTCAATGTATGCAACTATTCTCAAAAGGCCAAAAGTCACCTAGACTCTTAGGAGCAGTACAAGATCTCAGACTGTACCCCCAGATTTCATACATCTAGAGAGAGGACCTACACTACCTACCTCAACCCCCAAAACATGCTGATATTTTCAGACTTTAAACCATTCTTCGAGTGCTAGCTCCATACTTGGGCATATGGAAAAGTTCCCCAGTCAGGGCAGCACATGCTCTTGTATGGCTGAAGTGTAGGGGGGAAGGAATAAAGAATGCTGTAAAAGAAGTCATAAGTACACAGCAGCTGAGTGAACACTTTGCTCTATGACTGAGGCTCAAATTCTTTGTTGATATAACTGGCTATAAAATTTATGATATTTCTTAGGAAGGCATAGAGGCTTTCCTGTAGCACATTTCATGGGCACTGATAAAAATTATTTTAATTTGTAGAAAACCTGTTTGCTAGTCTTAAACTAAAATGAGGACAAATCAGAAGAAATCTATTTTTTCCCAGTGAGTTCAACGCTTTTTCAGCAAACCAAAAGAAACACAGCACAGAAGCACTTGACCTGGGCCTTTGACCTTTGTAATTTCAAGCCACATATGAAAAAGAGACATGTCAGAAAATGGAGAAATTGCTTTAAAAAAGGTGTGCGGATTAATTTAGAGGTTGCATATAAATTATTTTAAAGCAAGTACTGGGGCATCGGTAGCACTGCTGAAGAAACCTCAGCAGTATTTTACGTTACTACCTAACTTAAATAAAATGGAGAGGGAGGACATAGAGCACTGCCACAACACATTACGCCAGAACTGGTTGGTGCTAGCGATTTTTCAGAAAAAAAAATGCAGGGAGTTAAGCCTGAACATTCATCTTTTCCCTCGTGGGAAAATCTCTCAAAGTATCAGTCAATAGAAACACACCTTGCTACAAGACTAACCTTTTCGGAGTCTGTACAGCTGCAGAAACCAGCATTTGAGGACCACATTGAAGAAGCGAGATTTCAAATACCATGGTTCTGTGATACTCCCTTAAGCCAGTGAACATAGCTGTTTAAATTACTTAACAAGAAATGATCTCAAGTGAACTGATAGAGCCTCTTACTGTCTCCTACCTTCTCTAAGCAGGAGCAATTCTGTAGGAGTGGAGGTGAGAGGGAGGATTTCCTTTGCATTCCTGATTCTCTCTCGTGACACGAGTTTTTGTCCCACTGCAAACAGCACTAATCTTTCATTCTCCCACTCAGCAGGCACGCGCTGAAGGTCTGTAACATAGCAGGCGTAGTGATCCAGGTACGAGAAGTAGTGAGGGACAGCGGGCCTTTGCCTTCATGGAAAAGCCCTAGCATGGAAGACAAACTCACCTGCAGGCACTATAAGGTACAGTACAGGATGCTTTGGGGAGAATACAACCAACCCCCAAATTCTAAAGCTTCCATCAGGCAAAATCTAGTTAGATTTAAAGCCTTGCTTGGGATTATCCAAAATACCTAATAGGATGCAGTTTTTTAAAAATATTTTTTATTTATTCATTTTCAAGCAGAGAGAGAGAGAGAGAGAGAGAGAGAGAGAGAGAGAGAGAGAGAGAGAGAACACACCAGGGTCACCACCTTGTGGGTCTGGCTTATGTGGGTACAGGAGAATTGAACCCAGGGCCTTAAACACTGGCGGCAAGAGCCTTAACCACTGAACCATCTCTCCAGCCCGAGAAAAGCTTTTAAAATATACATAGACAATGTCTGTCTGCCTTTATAAAAGTGTTGAAAAGATGCTACCTCTACACTGATGTAATTGTAAATATCAGGAGCAAGGCAGCCCCCATTTTGAGACCAACAGTTAGTCATGGTCACAGGCCCAAATAAAAATGATCTACATGCCCTGACAAACATGAGTAACATCCCATGAGCTCATCCTGTGGGGGCATTCTACAGTCAAGTTGCAGACCTCAGACTCCCAGTTGGAATCAACTGACCAGGAAGATCTGGGGGCCCAACTGCCAGGCCAGGATAAGAAAAATCCCAGAATACAAATTATTTCAGGCCACAAAACTGACCCACTTCTTCTCAGTGTGACAGCTAAGGGAGAAAGGGAGGAAGACTAGACCTATTTGAGAGTCCTGTGCAGACTGGTGATGGGGTCTCCTTTAGACAAATCAGATTACCTACTTTGTTCAACAATATCTAAACTTCCAGTTCAGAGTGCTACCTGGCAATATTTGGGTCTCCTCCCTGCCGCCGAGTGTTTTTATGCTTTGCTTTTGACTCTTGTTTCTATGTAATAAAGTTTGTTTCTTCTGTGCATTAAGCCTTTTTTAAAGCTTACTTTGTCTCTGTAATGAAGTTTCCACTTAAAAAAATCATCCTTTTTGCCTGTTCTTGAATTTTCAAGACAAAGTACCTGAAGCCTCTGACGCAGTAGAGTTTTGGTGACTGTTGAGATTCTGGCACCAAAGTCCAGAAAGTCCACATAAGAGCTGAAACAAGGCTCCAAAGCTCTCAAGGAAGCCCGTTTCACTATGAGTACTTATGTATAGAATGTCATCTTGCAGTTTCAGGTAATTTGCTTAATATTATGATCCACTTTGAAAGGGTAGTCTTCACACCTATATAGGCATTTTTAACACCTGACATTTGATATTCTTATGAAAGCAAAAAATATTTAAAAGATACAGAAGTGACATGTGGTTCTGTAAACATTATGGATATCATAGTTATTTAAGAAAGTATGGAAGATTTTTTAAGCATAGAATAAAGAATTGGAAATGTAGGTGAGGTATAAATATCACTGTCTTCTATGATAGCAGTCATAAAAAATAGCCCATCCATACAAGGTCACTGTTTTCTAGACAGAACATTCTATTCACTAAGGAAGTATAAAGTATCTCAAATTACCATAATTGTGAGATTTATTATGGGTTAAATGAACAGAATATATTGAAAATTTTAAGTGTGTATGGAAAGAGAAATGAGGTTTATATTGGTTGAAGCTAAGCAAACCCAAATGCTGAGAAACTAGGGAATTTAGAAGAACAGAGTATTACAGTTTGAAAAATGGCAGAAATATAAATTAAGTTGCCAAGAAAGACATAAAAAACAAACTGCATAAATGAATTTTAGTAGACAAGTAGACACTTTAATGGGGGCAGCAGGGATTTAAGGGTGGAGTGACAAAGTAAGAAGTTGGGGTGGGAACAGTGAGGCGTGACAGGCAGTGTGACAGAATGCAACCATGACTATTTTAAGCACATCAACTCTAGACCACTGTGCCATTTTAGAATGAATTAAGAAGAAAGCAAGTTATTAGTTATTATTATAGCATTATTTTATTTTTTTATTTATTTATTTTAATATTTTATTTATTCATTTTCAAGCAGAGAGATAGAGAGAGAGAGAGAGAGAGAGAGAGAGAGAGAGAGAGAGAGAGAGAGAGAGGACACCAGTGGGTCTAGCGTATGTGGGTACTGGGGAATTGAACCAGGGGCCTTAGCCACTAGAGGCAAGTGCCTTAACCGCTAAGCCATCCCTCCAGCCCAGCATCAGTTTATTTTAAAAAGTCAATGAATGGAGGATCTTAATTCCTCGAGTGGAGTATTTTCAAAATTTAGTTGTGAATGTTAAGTTAGCCTCCATTTGGTTGCTTGTGTGAAACCTGTCATTTACCAAATTTTCCACCATAAACCAGCTCTCTTTATCCATGTTTCATGTGCAGGAGCTTGTTCCTCATGAACACATTACAAATAACAATCCTGAATCCTGTCCCACAGAAGTTTAGATTTATGCTCATCAAACAAGTTAATGTTATAGCCAATAAGAAAAATGACTATTCTTAGTCTCTCGAGGCCCTGGAATTTGATTTGCACAGTACCTGTGGTTAACGATCTGATCTGTTCTCTGTGGATTGCAGAGGTACTCTCACTATGTGTCTAAGTTCTTGTCCATTTCTACCATGGATCAGGCCAGTTTAAAGAAGTGCCTCTTGAACCTGAAGCCATATTGCTAATGGTCCAATTAAGCAGTTCTCATTAGAAAATAAGTCATGTAGATTAAAATACATAGCAAAGTAATGATAAGGGGGGAAATTCTGCCTTATGCTGATTTGCGATTTAACTGTTGACTTAAGAAAGAAGATTTTATTCAGTGTTTTTCAACTTTTATCTGTGGAAGCAATTTTATACTTAAAAAAATGAGTAAATGTTAGAGTAAAATGTTATTCATAAGCTATACAAAACAATTATTAGAAGAAATGATGAATATGTATGTATGTATGCATATCAGTCAAAAGGTTTTTCAATCATTTGAGCATCTATTGAAATTTTGTATGCCAAACTTAAATTCTGTAAGACAGGGATCATGAATATGCAATTGTCTACTTAGAGCTTCATGCCTGGCACACAGTAGGCATTTGATAGATGTATGTGGAATAGATGAATACATTAGCTTTAAATGTAAATTGTTGGAAAATTTCAAACACCTTCACTTAATTTTTTTTGGTATATTTATTCATTTGCAAACAGAGAGAAAGACAGAGAGGAACAGAGACACAAGAGAGAGAATCATGCCTGGGCCTTTTGCCCCTGTGAATGAACTCCAGATGCATGTACCCCTTTGTGCATCTGGCTCTATCTGGGTGCTGGGGAACTGAACCTGGGCTGTCAGGCATTGCAACCAAGGGCCTTAACTGCTGAGCTATCTCTCCAGCCTGATATTGTATTAAAATGACAAATCAGTTTGTTTTACAAAAATGTAACATAAATTACATGTGTATTTGTATTTTAATTTATTTTCAACTGAGAAACATCTGTCCCACCTCCCATTGTCATTTTCATCTTTATTAGAAACAAAGAAGTGATAATGGTCTTTCCTAAAATAGACATAAAAACAGGTGAAACTGATCTTACTTCACATGAATGTTATCAATAATAATAAGCATGACCACATGCAATGTGTGTATTACTTGGATACACATAAATCTTTAATCACGGGGCAAGAGAAGGAAGAAGATAAGAAAAAACTTCGAAGGTGTTCACACTTCTGTACATTTCAGTTTTGTAAGTGTTTCATCTTTCAGTTAGTTCAGAAGTACTTCACCAGACTGTGATCTGGCAATATAGTTGGCATTAGAGAGGACTGGGCAATACACAAGACAAGGAAAGCAGGTTCTTTTCTATAAAGAATAAGTATCTCACATTTAATAATTGCCCATGGGAGAGGGTTCAGCACAGAGACATTAGTGAACATTCTCACCAAATCCTAATCCCTTACCACCTATCCCAGAGCTGTGTTCTTAGCCAGGCATAGTGGCCCACACCTATAATCAATGCCAACACTCAAGAGGCAGGGGCAGGAGGAATACCAAAGCCTCTGATCTACAAATGAGTTTCAGGCCAATCAGGGCTAGACAGTGAGACCCTGTATCAAAAACCAACCAAACACCAACAATAATAAAACCCTTCACAACTGTCTTTGTGCACTGGCTTCAGAGTTATGGCTGTGCTTCTTTGGGCCCATTGCTCGTTCATAACTAATACATGATGAATTTCATGGTAGTCAAAGCAAAGGAATGGAGCAATGTTATAAGTGATAACTATGTAAAGGGATTATCAGAATCAGCTAGAAAGTATGCTTCATGAAAGCTGTCGTTTGTGGCCTTAGAAGCTTCCTACTTCATGTGCCTGACTGCCACCCTTCAGAATGTCCTCCTAAATAAGCACTCTTTAGACAGCACTGAACTTCCTGGATGTAGAACGTGCCTCCTCCCTTCATCTCTAACCAGCAACTACAGAGCTAGCAGATGAAGGGCAGGCCAAAAATTAGGAAATTCAGATTATCACATACCTACCCTTTTTTTCTTCTCTGCACTCCCCAACCTCTATAATTCAACTTAGTTCTCAATAAAGGAGAGTTGAGAGATAGACCTTTACAAGGTTATAAGGTCATGGGGGTGGGAATTGCTAACGCCATGATTTCAGAAGAGGGTTAGGTATCTGAGGTGTAGGCTGCTGGTAAGTGAAACCGTTTTCCTTCAGTTATGTTATGGATGCAGTAGGAAGGCTCTTGATCACATGCTGCTATCATACTCTTGGATCTCCCAGCCTCCTAATCCAGCCACATAAACCTCCCTCTGTAGAACCAGGGTGGCCTCACATTCAGGTCATACTATCTCAGTGGTCCCTACTGCTGAGGATTAAAGGTGTGCACCAGCACTCCTGGCTAGGACTGCTTGTTTTAAGGAGATTATATCCCCTATTTTAAAGGAACAAATATAAGAGGAGAATCTTCTTACAGTAAGTTAGGAAGTGTTCTGAAATGCTCTCTTGAAGACCTTTTGAATGAACACAAAGATGTAGTTTTATGTTGTTACTATTTATGGAGTACAGCTGGTTGAAAACCAACAAAAAGAGCCAACTGATTTTACCATTACGCTTTTTGACTTTGACAATTTCTGAACATCATGAAAATCTTCCTAATTTGGCTCTGTATTATGTAAAGCAGATGTCCCGGTTACTAAACTGATTAGTAAGCAATTTATATCATTCTAGTAGTTGCTACCATTATTGCCCCCCAAAGGGGGAAGGAGCAGAGGGATTCAGGACAAAAAGCACAGTGATTCTGTGAAGTACTGACAATAACAAGGTGTTATATTCAGAGAGGATCCAGGATATAGTCAAAGATTCCAGCACTGGTGCATTCTTAACAAAATCACCACACACACACACACACACACACACACACACACACACACACACACTGCTAAATAATAGTGTCATGCAGTTTAAAAATGATAGTTTCATCCAGTGGCTTCCTGAAAACACAAGAGATGGTAGGATAGGAACCCGAGGCAATTGCCAGAGATACTGTAACTTTTGCAGCATCTTATTTGGGTCTCAAATGGTACAGCTCCTTTAAGATAGGGACTCACGCCAGGCGTGGTGGCGCACACCTTTAATCCAAGCACACGGGGAGCAGAGGTAAGAGGATTGCCATGAGTTCAAGGCCACCCTGAGACTACATAGTGAATTTCATGCCAGCCTGGGCTAGAGGGAGACCCTACCTCAAAATACCAAAAGAGGCCTCACATTCTGTCATCATTTAGTCAACATAGTTATCTAGCAAATACCACAAAACAAAGGGTCCTCATCAGCCCTTTCTTGAGTTACTTGCTTTAAAAGCATTATCATTTCTACCTTCCTCTGGCAGCAGAGCCTTTCCATTAGCATGATGTATATTCAGAATAAGACCTCCCTAAAGACAGTGTCTCTAAGAAGCATTAGAAGGGCTTCCTTCATTAAGAAACAAGGCACAGAACTTTCACAAATGAAAAGTCAAAGAAAATGTTGCTCAATGGTTTGTTATCAAAGAATTTGCCCAATTTCGTCCATGCAGAGCCCAGACATACACTCACATACATGCATACATCAAAAGCCCACAGAGAATGGCTAGCTTTAGAAACCACTAAGTTAGGTCTCAAGTTGTTGTTGTTTTTATATTAAGCATGTAATTGTATTCATCAAGGGAGAAATTGGTTTTCTATGTTTATAAATTGGTGGGAATATTACTTCTGAATTTGCAAACATGCATGTATAGTTGTAAAGTTCAACTATGCAAGAATAAACTTCTCAGGCAAAATGAGAGTTTAAGTTGGTGATTTCAATCCCCACCAGAAACATACCAGGTGGTCTACGTCACAGAAACTGTAGACACTGAGCTCATTTGCAGGCTGTACACCTACTTCCAGGCTCTCAGAGCCTCTGCAAATGGATATGCTTAAAAGCTGTTGATTTGAGAGGCCAATCTGAGCTCTGTTTGGCTGAACCTGCAGTAATTCTGCACTTTAAGCATTGTAAGCTTCAGGCAGGAGCACTCAGGAAGTATTTGTAAGAGCTTCAGTGCTGTCTTTAGTGGTGCTGTTGGCCCCACTATAACTCTTTTCTATTTCCAGGTAGTAATCTAAGAAATGAAAAGCCCAAACTAGCCATAGGATGGGGATACTGCAAAGGTTGGAGGGGGGTGGGGACACTGGACAAGAGAACCTTAGACACAATATGACAGGAAAGGCCCTTCCATGGTTTCACAAACAAATGTCATTTTTCCAATCATGTCTCCCCCACCCAGTATGTGTGGTATGGTATGTGCATAAGTCGTGAGGTATGTGGTGTGCACATGCATGTGCAGGTGTGGGTGTCCTGTGTGCACACCTGCGAGGTCAGATGTCTTCATCTATCACTCCTCTGCATAATTCCTTGAAACAGCTTCTGAGTTTCTAAACCTGGACCTGCCTTTTGTGTGTGTGTGTGTGTGAACCCCAGTGATTCTTCCATTTCTGCTCGCCACAGGATCCCTGGGGTCATAGGCATCTGTGGTCACATCCAGCTGTTTATGTAAGTGCTAGGAATTTGAACTTGGGGCACATCGTGCCCTGTTGGGTCCTTAGGCTTGCATGGCAAGCACTTTTAACACATAAACTATTTCCCTAGCTCCCACAACAGAAATTTTTTGAAAAGCAAGTGTACTTTCTGAATGGAATCTGAGACTTCAATGTAGGTCTTTGAAGATACTTAAGAAATTTCAACTTCAAAGATGGTCTGGATTAAGTAGGTCCCCAAATAATCTGATGTGACTTTGAAGTCTGACATTCGCTTGGGAAAATTTCCGTTACTCAATAATAGAAGCAGCTGAAATGGAAGCCTGTTAAAACATTAATAACCTGGAGCAAAATGCAGCAAAATTTTTTTTGGAGGAAGTGGTATGAAAAATGGGGGAAACTGCTATTTGATAAAGCCAGTACTCGGGAAGTATGTGCTCCTTGTCATGAGTAACTAGGCTAACCTCTTCTTCACTCATGTGAAATCAATAGGTCAATATGCATACTTCTGACAGCAACTGCTTATATTTCTTGGTTCATAAAATCCTTGGTACCCCCACCTCTGTTAATGGTGCCTGAAAAACAAAAGGTGCTTGAAGAATAGTTAAGATACAAAGGAACCTCTCCCCTTACCTGTAGAAATAGCACTGGATCTGTATCCATTCAAGTTCTGGTTATATAGGGGAAATTAACTGCTGGGAAACGGATGTCTAAGGAACTAAATGAATTAAGAGTGGTGAGGCAGACAAGTAGGAAAAGTTTGCTAACATAGGACACGGCTTGGCTTGGGCAGTAAAAAACCCTGTTCCTCAGAATTTATTTGGGCAATCTGTTGGCCAGCTGTGAATCCCACTTGCACCGAACTGCACATACACCATACTCCAAACAATGAAATAATTTATTCTTCCCTTAAACAACCATTATGTGTGATCAGTTTATATTCAAATATGTTTTTAGACATATCTAAGGCCTGAAACATTGGGGGGGCATCTAGCCTGGACTGGTTTTGAGGGGCATGTACAACAAGGCAAACTATGTCCTCCAAGCTAACTATTATGGAGAATTCCCTATTTACTATCTTATTCATGCCTATGCATAACTGGAAGTACATATGATTAAAATCAGATGCATCATGGGAAGGGTCATGCACAGTAAAGCTTATATAATCCAAACTTGTCCATCATACCAGAGCATCACTCAATGATACCCCTCATAACCAACCCCTCCTTGTAGACTCCTTGAGAAGAAACCCCAGGTAATAATAACCCATGTATCTTCAGTACTCTTAACCTTGGGTGACCTACTACCTCTTTTGGCAGTGTACTATTGCTTTGCTCTTAATGAAGTTTATTACTATTTAATGTTTTATGGAGGTCTTTTCTAATTCTTTGAATAAGGTTCTTGGTAGAACCTGGAAACACACAAAACCACCAGCATCAGTAGGTAATAAATATAATTATCAAAATTCGTCACTCTACTCATAAATTGATGAATTCTCCTTTATACAATACATTCCTTAGTAAATAAATAGGAGAGGAAAATCAACAGTCCAGTAAATAGTGCAATAAAGATATGAACTCAACTATACCCACCTCTTGACCCTGTATATTCTAATCTTTCTGATCATTGTGGGAAAGTTAAAAGGTATTTCCATGTGCACAATAGCTCTTTGCATTTCACCTATGACAATTATATTTATATCCATTTTGGGGAGAATATTATAAAATTAATTTATATAACATTTTAAATACTTAAAAATGGCTGTCAATGAAAAGGAACTAAAGATTTAGAAAGGTAAAATGATATTTCTTAACAAGTCATTTCTCCAGGAATTAATGAAATAAGTTATTAATGGTTAGATTATGCTAGAGAGAACCATAAATTTAATTTCTGTTGTAATACATTTTTTCCTAGTTAAAATTTTAATAATGCTATAAAAGGGTTATCCATAGAGAAAGAACATGCTACTCATAAGTATTCACAGGAAATGAGGACTACTATCCCAAATCAGGAAATCCTCCAGCTTCTTTTTTGTAGGATCTATTCCTTCAAGGGATAAAATAGTTCCTTGAAGCCATTCCTTATAAAAGAGTCTGTAGTGCAATGAGGCTCTCAGAAAGTATGACTCTGAATTTCACCAACTCAATTCACTGATTTTAAAAATAAACACAGAAACTAGTGTTCCCAGGTTTATTCAAGAATTCTAAAACTTAAGGGGGGGGGTAAATATTTCTGAATCATCACATCTTCATTAATTCCAGGAAACAGAAGTGACAAAGGTTACAGCTTATCTGAGGCATCTCGTAGGAAAGTCATCGTTCCTCATCTAGCAGACTTGTTCATGTATGTGGTCAGCTGGGTAGCAGCCTGGGAAAGTGCCATAAACAGATGCTCGGTCTGAGCATCTCTATTCTGCTTTCCTGAGGAAGTCATTGTTGGAGACAGGACAGGGGGACAGGGCCTTCCATCCTCATTTCACAGAGAGTGACAGAGGAGTTAAGTGACTTGTGAAAGGTCATACAACCAGTCATTGGTCAGGACCAAAATAGAACTGGAGCTTGCTGACCTCCTTGTCTCCTGCTGAAATGATTCAAGGACAAGAGAAGGGAGTTCAGAGCTGTAAAATAACACAAAGGCTTTTGAACTTTTCAGCCTTGTGCAGGGTGAGCTAATACATTACCTCTTGAACATCCAACCAAAAGGCTGTTGAGTGGGCAGCAAAATTGAAAGGCCCAAGATCCCAAAGTTAGTAGCCCCAGTGATTTGCTAAATTGCTACATATAACCTTATGCATAAATTTGAAGGTGTGCTTCTTTTTAAATACTTATATTTTCTACAAAAACAGAGACATCAAGACCTACTTATTAAACAAACTAATTTTTCAGCCAAGTGATACAGTTTTGAATGGACAGATAATACAACATGTTGTAGGCATGCCATTTAAGATTAAATGAAAGAATCCAGTGTGGGTGACATCCTGAAAATAATCCACTGATCTTCGGAGGGTTACAGAGAATAGGAGTGAAGAGGAAACAGTTCATTTATGCAACTGAGCAATAGGCTCTTGGTTTGGCCCTACTAAAGTGGAGCACCTTTGTGTGTAAATCGAGATTGACAAAGGGTCTTAGTTAATTCACAGACATGTTTACACTTTCACCAAACAACAAAAAAGAGCTTTTCATTACTATTTGTGGAGCATCTAAGACAATTAAGTCCTTCTGATTACCCTTTTGTTTTTTAAAAAACACAGAAGCAGAGAATAAACAGTTCTACACAGCCATTAAGAGTAAAATGCCTTTTGAGGCGGAATGCTTTGAATACATTCTGCCTTATAAAAAATGTATAAAAGGATAGCAGAGAAAAAGGCTGTGAGGCGTGACATGGCCTATCATGTTGTGCATGCATGAGTTAGCTCTTACAAGATCAGAACCAGAAGCTAAGATGAATACTATTCAACCTAAGCCTGATGCTTTAGAAGTTCAATATCACATTGCTCAGGGTCAGTGACAGAGCCACTAAAAGTTATCCTCTCTGGAGAGCAATACATTTAAAAATACTTAGGTGAATATATTCCTTATCATTCAGAATGGAGATTCCACTGCTCCATTTTAATGTAAACAAGTATTATGCTCATATTATGATACCTATCACATGTGGCTTTTGTTTTTACCATGTTTATGAAGTAGTAAACTATAAACAGTCTAAGAGGCTCTAATTCCAAGTTAGACCTAAATCTAAAGGGGTGGCCTCTACAGTAGCTACAGAGAAAAGCAGGAAAGCTGAACAGGAAAATAGCAAGGCCCCCCAAAGGCATTCTCATCTTTGGAGAAAGTGATCTTTCTGAATGATGCCAAACCAGTTTCTACAGTGCTTTCCATTTTACAGAATATTTTGACTTTGGTGCTAGCCATAAGATTTATATCATTGTATCTATTCAAATGAAGAAAGTGACTCAGAAAGGGAATTCTTCCAAAGCCACACAACTAGTAAATGTCACAATTCAAAGACAGTTCGTCTAAATCCAACACAGTTGGTATTCAACAAAATCTCTTAATGGTCTCAATAAAAGATGTGAGTAGAGAGAGATGATATAAAGGGATAAAATATTTGAGGTGAGAGAGACTTTTATCACTGGTTGTCACTGTGATTTATGAAGTATTGCTTTGTGTTACTTGGCAGACTCACAGTGCAATGGTTTCAGCATGCATTCATTCAGAAGCCAATACTGCCCTTATTGGCTCTGTGATTCCAAGATAGTTACTGAACTATCTGTGCCTGATCAGCTTCCTGATCTTTAAAAAAGGCTGATAACAGAAACTGTCATGTGAATAAAATGTGTCAATATCCATAAAACATTCAAAATAGCATGTTTCATATAGTAAGTGATGTTAACATGTTACTTAAAGGAAATTATTATAATATTATTTGGGGTATATTTTTTCCACAACTTATGGAAAAAATTTTAATATCACTTCAATGCCATTGTCTTTAAAGACAATGTCTTTAATCCCAGCACTGGAAAGGCAGAGGTAGAAGGATGGCTGTGAGCTCATGACCAGACTGGGACTACAGAGTGAGTTCCAGGTCAGCCTGGGCTAGAGCGAGACCCTACCTCAAAACAACACCACCACCACCAAAAAACAACAAACAACAACGTTTCTTTCAAGTAATCTTGATAGTTGTCTTTGCCACATGATCAAGAGAGGACAGGGAGGTTTTCATCACTCTTTATTATTCATTTAGATTATGTTGGGACAGGGTCTCATTTAGCCCAGGCAGGCGTAGAACTCCTTATATAGATGGGCCCTGAATTCCTGTTTCTCCTGCCTCCACCTTCCAAGTGCTGGGCTAAAGGCATGTGTCACCACACACAGCTCCCCACTGATTTTTATCACTACAGGAGGAAAAAAAATCAGTAACAAATTCTATCAAATAATAACACAAGTTGTCCAAAGACAGAAACTTAAACAGCAATGCAATCATCATCTTTAGCTATAGTGCAAGAACTGTTGACTGGAAGCCTGCAGACACTGCTGGTTAGCTTGTGGTTAGATTCCAGTCTTCCATTCCTCCCTCTCTAGATCTGAATGATCACTAGATTCTAAGCACCAAGCCAAAGAATAGAAGGCTGAAAATGCTCTCCTTAGGATAAGACCTGAACATGTATCAACATAAGAAGTGCATATGACTTGATTGTCTAAGAATGGTC
Source organism: Zapus hudsonius (assembly GCA_004024765.1). Classification (NCBI taxonomy): domain Eukaryota; kingdom Metazoa; phylum Chordata; class Mammalia; order Rodentia; family Dipodidae; genus Zapus; species Zapus hudsonius. The sequence continues at coordinate 10,557 of PVHP010021590.1, read as the reverse complement.
TGCCCATTTCTATAGTCCAGCTTTCTCACAGAGAAGACATTCAAATACATTAATTTACAGTATTAAATTAAAAGGTTTTAATCTTAGAAATTACTAATACCATTTAAAATTACATTTTCCTGCGTCTATCATTTTAAAACCAAGAGACAGGACCTTTCTGGATGCTACAGGGATCAAGGCTCTTTAGTTTCATCTTTATATATTGTCAAAGCAAATATATTTCAAAGGAAGGTAGTACAAAGTGTGAAAAATCAGCCATTTTTTCACCCTCTGATAGAGCAATGAGACATGTTTAAAATAGATTCCTACAAAATTATTTTAACAGTTTTAATCATTTGTGTGTGTAGTGTGTGTGTGTGTGTGTGTGTGTGTGTGTGTGTGTGTGTGTGTGTGTCCAAGCAGAGAGAGTAACCCATCACGAGCACCTCCAAAGCAAGCAAGCACATTCCAACTCAAAATAGCAAGAACTCCAGGCTTGAGCTCAGACTTCTTTTTGCATATGTATAGCTGGAATTCCAGATCCACCCCAGAAACAACTTAGGGCTGGACCCTAGGATCTGGCCAAGGTGACACATTCTCCAGCCAGGCAGCTGGAGAAAAACTCCCAAGTAAAAAGAAAAGGCCTTTGCTAACCCCACTACAACTATATAATCACCTAGTAAGAACCCTGTCTTTTCAAAATCCATCACCATTCTCAACTTATTCAACCCCACACAAAAGCAGTTGTTTGTGTTGAAATTCCAACCTTAGGGCTTAATTTCAAGTCCTCTTTTGATTTATGACTCAACAATATGCCTCTAAGTAAGAGTGTTAGTATGTCTCCAGTAACCATTAAGTGACTTGTGACAAATATAAATTGGTTATCAAAAGATGATACAGCACTTAAAACACGAAATTTTCTTTAATATCCTATATATTTACTAAATATTAATTTTACTCATTAACAATCCTTACAACTGTTTTATCCCAGCATTTAAATAACTATTATTGGCTCATTGTTCTTAGCAGATATTTAGAAAACCACTTAAGTGTTAAAAACAGTTTAAAAAGTGTTTTTATAATTATTCTATCTCATATTGACTTTTTATTCTTAATATATCCTGAGTTTCAGGTTATTTGCTAGGTTCTAGGACTAGAAAGATAAAGAAATAGGGAATTCTTACCTGAGCTGTTATGACATATTAAAAAGATAAGCAAAATTAGAAATGAGGAGGAACAATAAGCTAAGCATGGAGCATTTTTAGGAATTAGATTTAAGAACTGTTTTTGCCCAATTATTACTTGGATGGAATGAGTTATAATTCCTTCCTTTTAGGATTTCAGTCTATAGGAATCTAGATACAAGATTTCACACATGAAGCTAACAGCCAGCACATTTTCTGATAGAAGATCCTCCCCAAAGTCTCTAAAATCACTAGAAAAAAGAAGAAATAGAAGTGATGGTCCTGGAAAATGACACCTGTCAAATCAAGAATCATGGAATTCATTCTTTGTGTTTCTGGGGAAGCTGCATGGTGAGAAAGGCTAAGAGTTGAGTCTGGACTTTAATTCAAGCAAATTTGTGTATGCAGACCTGATGGAGAAGCCAGGTCAAGACAGAGTGTCTTACTTAATAAGGGAGTCCCAAGAACATAACCCTACCAGAACATGAAGCCTTTCTGACTCCAACTTAAGGAATACTTGCTTCAAACACCAGATATTTGTGAAATCTACTTTAGTGTTTCACGTATATTTAAAGGTATAATTTTGAATGGCTCCCCCCTTTTGCCATGGCCAGCTCCACAACACTATATCCAGGATAATTTTAATTAGCCAGAGTCGATCAAATGCTATCACCCCCTTTCCTCTATCCTCTGATACACTTCGATATTCCCCTCACAGCCAATTAGTGAGAGCAGACAGGAGAATAGATTCTGTAATAGTCAGGGCCTCTAATTCCCCATGCATCATCTAGTGGTGCTGATAATTATATTAATAGTAATGATGATGCTGATGATGTATCCTTGATGAATTTTAAAACAACCACTGAAGAATTGAGGATTGCATTTCTCCCTTTTAAAAGATGGCACACAGTGGAAGGGAAGTTACTAGACGAAAGGTGGAAGAGGTATAAAAAAGATAACACGGGGTGGAGCAGTGCTAATGTACATTTGATGAATGTATGAGAATGTTTAAATAAGATCTATCATTTTGTGCAATACACTAATAACAATACAGAATTTTTAAAAATCCTGCATTTCCCTGGGTTGGTAAGCCCATTCATTGGGTTTTCAATCCTGGTAGTAAGATATGGCTTTAATGTTAGGACAGAAACTTATGAAGTGGGCTAAATGTATAAAAAATATGTGTTTATTACTCAGTTTCCAAACAACGTTTCATTATAAATTATTTTATACTTGACACAGTTATTTAAACCATATACCCTAAACTTATTTTGCCTCATATTAAAATTGTCACTGTTGCTTTTGACCAAATATATATTGCTGCCCATAGTTTGTTTGAATTTTAATTCCTTTTCTTTAAATAATTATAAAGGCAGCTCTTAAAATAATAGTCTATTTTGAATCCTTCACTTCTATTATCAGTTGGAAACCTGACAAACTAGAATCTCTAGTCTTTCTAACCAAAACAGTTATCACGTTTGTATGTGTGTATGCTTGTAGTTAGGGATAAGTACACACGTGTACTATACGTACATGCCACACTTTATGTCCACTTGCCATTGTCTTTAATTTCTGCAGTTTCTCATTCCCTTTCCCATATCAAAAAAATCACAATCTCAAATTCTGAATTGATGATGATTTGTCAATGATGCTTTGTGCATCCTGAGACTCATCTTAAAGAAAAGACAATGCTTACTATCTTCATGGCTGGGATGAAGTAAATATGGAAAAGTCTACGAATACTAAGATTTTCTTGAAAAGGACTCACATTCCTTAACCTTAGTGAGTAGACCAGTAACAGCTGAGTCTACAGTGACACAAGACGTTGTAGAACTGTGCATTGGTATTCCATGTATATGTAAAGGTACAAATATAGAAGAAATTCTCATTCATATCTAAAACTAGAGAAAGAAGCAAGCAGGGATATATATTTAAAAGTCAACCCTGATGTATCCTCAAACATTCAGTAAATCTTTCATAAGAAAACCAGGCTGTGCATATAGGTAACACCAACTTGTCTCTTGTCAGAGAATACAGTACTCTGCTAGAAAACATGTATTTTACGTCAACCAATTTTATAAATAGAATTTACACTGCTTTCAAAGGCTCTGCCCAAAATGCATCACCAACTGAAGTACTGCTTTGTTCCCAAATTGCTTATGAAATCACACTGAGTATCAGTGTGTCCAACATAAATTTCAGGCATTTTGTCTATACAGCACATGGTATATCATTCACGTACCTCAAGTTTTCATCTATAATGTCTATGATTAAAGGCATGTTGCTTAATGAGAGAGAGTATAACTTCACATCTGATGAACATGTAGAATTATCTTAAATCCATCACTAAGATCGGTTTCTCACTTTAGAAAAAGGGCAAAGAAAAAATAAAAACTCTATAATTAAAACAAGCTTTTATCTTGAATTCTGTCAGGCTTTGGTAGGGAAGAACATTTTTCTGAGTTTATAAGACAGATTTTATTATATGTGGACCAAATTAAAACTAATCTTATTCTTATGAACCATTTAATTAAAAGCATTGAAATAATACACTCTACAAAGTTATCTTACTTTTAGATAGCACTAACTTTATCCGGTGATTATATAGATTGTTCAAAAGTTTAATGTGTGTATTTTTGACCATAGAAACTTAAAAATAAGTAAAACCTCCATTAGGAAGATGAAGATTACATCATTAGAAGGCCCAGGGGGTTCACAAGCCAGAGTAAAAAATGTATTAACAGTGTGTGATATACACCTGTAAACCCCAGTACTTGCGAGGCAGAGGCAGGAGTTCAAGGCCAGCCTGGGCTATATACGACAACCTGTACTCCCATGCCCAGCAAACAAACCCCACCCGAAACAAAAAAGTCCTACAAATTATTGTTTTAATAAAGGTCATGCATTATTATTTTATCAAATGATTTCAAAACCCTTCAAAGTTACAGATCCCATTTTAGACTCAGGTAACAAATAGTATGGAAAAGGCTGAAGGGTACTATAATATATGACAGGGGTGATGCTAAGCTGATTACCTTCCAATAAGATAGCCATTTGTCCAAAACATCTTGCTAGTATAGAGTCACACAGTTATAGTTATGCAATGGCCAAATGCCTCCCTTTTTGTTAGGGGTTGTAAAGGCTTCCAAGCTCTTAGGCATGAAATGAGGTAGTAGCTAAGTTCATGATCACAGTTCCTGGACACAGAAACTGCCCCTGGATGAGGCTGCCTTTGGCACGAGTTACTCTGGAATTCTAGAAGAAAGGATCCTCTGCTAGTACACAGATGGGATGAACAGCATCAAGATTGTGCTGGCTGCCTTACTGCCTCTTCCTTCCTCACCAAATGGCAAAACAACAATCCAGAAGGCCTCTTTCATTCTAAAAAATCTCTGGTTTCATCCCTGGGGGTGTCACCTTTATTAAAGTTCTTGCATTTCATAAGTTAACATATTTGTATATTTATAAACCTAGCCAGTCTAGACCAAGAAAAATTAATATTAGAAACTAAGTTAGGCTTGGTTCACACTTAGATGAAAGTCAAGAAATTTTAAGTGTTTAAATGGCTTCTTAAAACACAATTGCTTCACATATTCTCTATCCACATAATTAAAAATGGGATGAAGAATGTTTGAGGCACTTGCCTGTAAAACCTGACAACCCCAGTTCAATTCCCCAGTACCCAAGTCGAGCCAGATGTACAAAGTGGCACATGCATCTGGAGTTCATTTCCAGTGGCTAGAGCACCTGGGACTCTGACACTCTCTCTCTCTCTCTCTCTTTCTCTTGCACGTGCGCATGTGCGCACACGAATAAATAAAAATATTTTAAAAACAAAAATAATTGGGAGGGGTAGACCTTAAGTGTGAAATTTTCACATAAGCATGTGCTTGGTAATGTATCTTAAGATCTAATGCTTCTAAGGAAGGACTAAACATGGTCATTTTTGAGACATACTAAAACATGAAACATCAAGTGGGCATTCTTGTCACTGCTGCTTTGCAGCCTGACTTCTCTCCTGTTTCCTAGACTGTTACCAATAAATACATTTTTTGCCAAAAAGGAGAAGGGAAAAAAAGATGAAACAATCAGCTGAATACCACAAGAATTTCTTACTAAGTAAAGACAAATCACTAGAAACTCACGGAAGTGTGGTAGGAATAAAATGAGGCTGAAAAAAGCCCCCCTGCTCTGATAGTAGCAAGGAAAGAGGCAGCCTGGGCTAATCAATTCATAGACACTGATGCCCTGGAAAAAAGCCGGGTCACAATCCTGTTTGGAACACGGGTGTGCCATTCTGAGCACTTTGATCTCTAAACTCCACTTTCTTTCTGCAGTTTCTTTCTATGAAAATAAGAACAGGAAGCCCTTTCAGCTTTAAATACTGTAGATTCCTGGTAACACTATTTTCTTGGAAGCATTGGTCTAAGAGGCCCAGGTCTGAATCAGAGTCCTAAAACAGGTCCATGTGTACGTAGCAACTTGTTATATGAAAGAGGTAACAATGTCAATCAGTGGGAAATAGGTGGACAATTTGAGAGTTGATACTGTACAAGCCAGCCTTCCAGCAAGAGAGCGGTGGATCATTACTTCATGGCTGTAAAACAACAGCTGCCTCCAATGTTTAAATGTTTAAATAAGAAGTTAAAGTGAATATCCCTATCTGAAATACTCAGGTACAGAAGTATTTTATATTTCAGTTTTTTAAACTTGTATAACCTATCAGTTGACCATCTCTAATCTAAAAAGTTGAAATATGAAACTTTTTGAACACAAACGCTCAAGAAATTGAGCACTGCAAAGATTTCTGGATTAGGGACACTCAGCCTGTGTAATAATGAAGCTAAAAGAAGTTTGGAAATATCCTTATAGCTCATGCAAGTGGAGAAGGAAGGATTTCTTAATGGGGAATTTTTTTTATTGTCCATAATGAGTTACATTATTTAATGGGCAAACAATGAGTTGTTATCCCCAGTTCCCCAATGCCCCTCTTCTCCATCCCCAATCACCTGGATATCCTCCTCCGTGGGCAGTCTGGATCAGTCCTTGGGGCAGGGGATCATGGATAGCCTAGGAATCAGCCCAGTTCCACTGGCACTAGTGTGTTGTTACTGAGGAGGACCATGACTTTGGGTATTCTTCCCCACCAAGACTCTTCTCTTTCTGCCAATGGGGAATTTTTTTAAGTCACAAAGGAAAACACTGATTGACGTGCCTACAACATGTACACTGCAGACAAAACTGACAAAATATTTGCCACATTTAAAATGAAACAAATGAGTAATTTAACTGTATAAGAGATCAATGAAAAAAATCCAAGAAACTGAAAAGAAATCATGCACAAAATATAAATATGCAGTTGAGAAAAGGGGAAAAAATCCAAAGGTCTAAAAATGTAGACAAACAAAATCTCTATCTCAGAAGCTATCAGAAAAATGAAAATTAAAATGTCTGCAATATAGCTATCAGAATGAACTCAAAGTCAGGTAATGCCAAGTGGAGGTGTGGGGAAACAAGAAACCTCATTCACAGCTCTTGGAACCTTAGTGGGTCTAGTCACTGTGGAGGACGATCTCTTGCATTTGGTGAAATGAAGCATGTAGTGTGTCTACTGAACAGCTCTAAAAGCAGAAGTAGAGAAATTCTCCAATAAAGACGTAATTGTGGACTATGTTCCCCACAGCACTATGTGAGATACCTGGGAATGGGAGGTGCTTGGGGTGGCTATTATTAGGGGAATGAATAGATGCAATGAGAATTTACAGGATAGGATACCATGAAACAGTCAGATGCAAAAATTAAGATCCTTACATGGCAATCTAAGCATTTATAAGAACAGCAATGAAACACAGAAAAAAACACAGAATCAGAATTTATAATCCCACTCATATAAAAATGACAAATTTCATTTATGCAAACAAAGTTTTCTAGGCCACATACACATCTAAAGAAACATTAAATGTACTATAGTCATCACCTTTGACTAAATAAGGGTACTGGCTGAGGGAGAAATAAAATGAGGACATCCTTATATGGCCTGATGATGACAATTTGAGGTCACGAGCCAAGGAGCAGGATTTTATCTCCCCCTGCTCTGCATGCACAGAAAGAAGAGTACACGGAGGATGGGGGAAGAGGAGAGCAGGAAGAGGAGAAGGGATGTTAAAGGAGAGAGAGGGAGAGGGAGAAACAAGAGCAAGAAGGGAGGAGAGGAGGGGGGAAGAAGTGGGATGAAAGGAGAAGGCTAAGAGAAGGAGGGAAGAAGAAAGGAGGCTGGTGGGGGAAGATGAAGGCCAGGTGCAGGTGAAATCGAGGGAAGATAGATGTGGGCTAGATTTAGAGTTCAAAAGGGAAGTGGGGGGCTGGGGAGATGGCTAAGTGGGTAAGAACACTGTCTGCTTCAGCATGAGGGCCTGAGAAATGAGACACAACGCCCAAGTACAAATTAAAAAGTCAGCTGTGACCAAACCTTGTGTAATTTCAGTGGTGAACTGGGGGAGGTGAGTGCTGACTAGGAATCACTGTGGCTCATGGACCAAAAACCAGCCGCTCAGGGTTGAGGGAGCTCATGGAAATTCATGGAAGAGCAATGGAGGAGTACATTGGATGTCCTCCTCTGGCCTCTGTGTGATCATCTGCACACACATGTGCATATGTATCACACACCAAACTACATATACTCTATACACACATACAAACAATAAACAAGAGGGAAGTGAGTGTTGGTCTAAGCCTGTAATCATAGCACCAGGGAGATAGAGACAGGAATGTCAAGAGTTGGGGCCAGCCTTAGCTAAACATATTAACTTGTTTCAACCTCCTCCCAAAAAAAGGAGGAAAATGAGATATCTTAGCACCTAGAAACGTTCAGTTAAAATACAGCATAACATTCAACCCATAAGTATTGATCAAATACTTGGGATTGTAGTAAGTGTGAATACAAAATAAAACTAATCTGTAGATGTATAAATGTGTTTTGATTCCTACAGTCTTCAAGCAGGCTTGAGACAATGGTTTAGAAGCTCATACTAAATGTTAAAATATATGTTGGTGAATGGGAGAAGAGTCCCAGAAAGCTCAGAAGTATGTCTATACCATAATTTGCATACACATGCATATATGCAAACATATAATTTGCTGAGTACTAGCAAACTTTCCTATGAAATGAACTGAATCATAGAAACCTGGAACACTTCCTATTTTGCTAAATAAGGATAATGTAAAAAGATCAAATGACAACACAACTTTGTCTTTGGAACACAAATGATACCAACTTAGACAATGTTCATTTCGTAAGATTTGAACATGTTGGCAATAATAAGGTTTCTGTGATTGTTAATCTCTGGTTGTCAGCTTGGCAGGATTTAGAATCACCATGGAAACAAATTTCTGGACATGTATATGAGGGATTTTCTAGATCAGAGAAGATGGAGGGCCCTCCCTCAAGGCAGGAGGCATCATTCCATGGGCTGGGTTCCTAGATAGAGTTAAGTATACATTCTCTGCTTTCACTGTGCTGAATGTGACCCGCTGTCTCAAGTTTCTGCCACGCTGCTTTCCCAAGCAAGATGGACTGACTCCCCCTCAAATCTGTAAGCCAAAAAGCTGCTTCTGAGCAGGTGTCTTGTCCCAGCAATGGGAAAGCAAGTGATACAGTTTCTCATTATATCTGGGTCCACACTAATTCTGCTTCCAGCTGCCAGAGCTGGCCTCCTACAGTAGACATGGGCTCTTGTTCCACTGAAGTTTTCCACTTACCCCCCCCCTCCATCATTTGAACTACCCACAGGGCTTTATGGACACATGAGTTGCCAATGTTGATATTTAGTCATTGATTGTCACACAGTCACAGAGGAAGCCAGGAGCTATACTAATATAGATCCATCCTTAAGTATAAATGATATAAGTCTTATCTTCAAAGAGGCATAAGCCCCACTCAAGTGGATGTCTTTGCTGTCTCTAGAACCTACTAGAAGTAGCAGAAGATGACAGAACAAGGAAAGGAAAGCAGATAAGATCAACTGTGTTAGGATGATAGTCAAGTATATGGGGTCCCTTCACTTCATAAACAACCTTCTTGAAAGAAGGTTTAGAAATTAAGTCTGAATTGACAGAAAGCCAACATTCCTGATAACTATATTCCTTAATGATTGCATCATCTCAAAATATCACACTGTGTGTTAACTGTAACTTCTCTCTGCTCAGATGGAAGTCAAGATGATAGCACAAAAGATGACTATTTGTTGTTCAATTTATATTAATTTTCTTATCCTTGATAAAGGCACTTATTACAAATTCTCTGAGGATTTCCTTCTGGAGGGTACTGAGTGTTTGTCCCCATTCCATAGTTCTATGGAAACGAATATGCAGCTCATTAGTAGGGTCAATGTTGAAGAGCCAAGACGACTTAGTTTGGGAATCAAGTGTTCTTTCTTGCGTATGTTGATCTTTAAATTGGCTTCTAAAAATGATCAGATAAACTGTGGTAAGGGCAATATTGCCACATTATTTATATTGTAAAGTCCTGATACTCAAGAAAAATTTCAAGTCAAAATACTTACAAGTATTTTGTATACAAATACTTGTATAATTTTGATTTGTTTCCATTTAGAAGACTCTGAAGGTGCATATACTATACGGTCAGATAATGCCATGTGTTATGAAGAAATCTCAAATGGGGGCAGAGAGGCGGAGTGTGATTGGGGTGTAATACAAAGAGTAGTCAAAAAGGACCTCTGAAAGGCTAAATCTGGAGGAGAAATCTAAGTCAAGTGAGGGAACCTCCACGCCATACAGCTATACAAAGGAAGAGTAACTGCAAGGTCACTGAAGAGATGTGTTTCAAGTGTCCAAAGAATAAGCAGGAAGCCCATTGAGCAAGCGCAAACATGCAAAGCAGCGTAACTAAGAAAATAAGAGAAGAGGGAAGATTTAGCATAGGCTATGAGTATAAAAAAGCATTAGGTTATGTGATAGAGGTATGCAGACAGAGCCCCAAAATAAAGCCTAGGGGTGGTCTTTAATGGAAAACCAATGGATACAATTGGCTATCATGAGATGGTGACTAAAGATATATTCAGTAGACTGATGCTGTTTTGGAAGCAAATACAGTTGCTTAATCATTCCAAAAGACGACAGTAATTGCAGCTACTGCTTCTTATTCTGCTCCAGGAACTGTAGTTTTACAAAATACTGTTATTTCAATCTCTGCAGCGCATCTCAGTGATGTGACTTCATACTACAAGTAATATAGCAATATTGCCCTTATCACATTTTCTAGGTAATTACAACTGGCAATTCCTCCAGTAGGTCATTTTTACATTCCTCATCAAGTTACAAAAGCCTAGTACATGCCCAGTGGAGCCCAACTACATCACATCAAGTAGAAATATTG
>PVHP010021589.1:0-29269 GCA_004024765.1 Zapus hudsonius | reverse complement strand
AGTTAGGCTTAGTGTTACGTTTTTCTTTGAGACGGACTCTCTCACTGAATTCAGAACTATCATTTTCAGTCAAACTGGCTGCTGTATGAGCCCCAGCGATTCTCCTGCCTCTGCCCTTCACAGGACTGGGGCTGCAGGTGTGCTCGGCCACACCCGGCTTTTTCCATGGGTGCCGGGGATCTTACTCAAGTCCTCATGCGTGAGTGGTGAGCACTCAAGCTGCACTTAGTCACTGAGCCATCTCCCAAGAAGTATTTTAAACAGAATATTGCTTAAATTCACAATTAAACAAAATAATAACCGTTCATGTAGGAGTTCATCCAATAATTTTCAAGTAGTGTCCATTGCCACACCTATAAATCCACCTTACTGTTCATATAGCTCTCTGAAAATCACCACAATGCCATAATCCCAAATGCTGAGGGGCCATGACCGTCCCTTCCTCTTCATATTGATGATTCTGATTGCATAGACAAGGTAATTGGCTTTGGATTTTGATCCACAGGACTATCAACTGGCACCTGTGAAAACATCAGAACGTAAGACCCATGTGCTACTGAGCAGATCGGTAGAATAAACACTGACTCAATGATTCTACGCACACTATGTGCACTTTTCTCTGCAGTATAATCACAAAAGCATCCATTACTGGGCTGGGCAGATGGATCAGTCCATAGTGCGCCTGCTGTGCATGATGACCCAAGTCCAGAGGCCCAGGCAAGGTAGTGGATGCCTGTAATCTCAGCTCTCAGGAGGTGGGATCGGCTCTCAGGCCGAACCTGGGGCAAACTGGCTAGCTAGACCAGCTGAAGCAGTGAAGTGGAAAGCAACCGAGAAAGAAACCTGACGTTGACCTCTAGCCTCCACACATGCACACACACACATGCACACACACGTGCATACATATGCATACACATGCACACACATGTACATACACATGCACACATGTACACACATGCAGCCCCACCCGTATGCACATGTAAACACACATGCATACACACATACAGATGTACATACATGTATATACACATGAACACACGTATGCACAAATGCACACACATGTCCACACATGTACCCACACATGTCCACACACGAAAAAAGAGATTACTTACAGCTTTAATGTCACCATTTGTCAGTCCTATATTTATGTTGTGTCTTCTCAGATCAGACTTGATTAGTGCTGAAACAGAAGCACAATAGTTACTTTAAACGAATTAATTTTTCTCCAGTTTTTTTTGGCATTATCAAATGTAACATATTCAACACTACCCTTACAGCTTGAAAAATACCTCTACGCTTTTAAGTTAATTAGCAAGTCCATGAACAAATTTGGGATGCAAGGAACCAGTCATGAAGATAAAAAGAATATTCTTAGCCGGGCATGGTGGTGCATGCCTTTAATCCCAGCACTCGGGAGGCAGAGGTAGGAGGGTTGCTGTGAGTTCGAGGCCACCCTGAGACTACGTAGTGAATTCCAGGTCAGCCTGGACTAGAGTGAGACCCTACCTCGAAAAACAAAAAAAAAAAAAAGAATATTCTTTTTCCTAAGGGATTATTCACTCTAAGAAAATATCAACATGTAAACAACTATCACATTTGATAACAGAGCTAGCACATGTATGTACATGAGGAGTGGGATTATGGGAGGAAAAGCTGCCTATGTCATCCAAAGGAAACCACAGGAGGCTTGCCAGAGACACATTTGAACTGGAATTTGAAAAATAAGTCAGGGAGTGGGGGCTGGAGAGATGGCTCAGCAGTTCAAGGTGCTTGCTTGCAAAGCCTGACAATCCAGGTTCAATTCCCCAGTGACCGTGTAAAACCAAATACACACGGTGGTGCATGCGTCTGGAGTTCGTTTGTAGTGGCAGGAGGCCCAGGTGCACCCACATTCACTCTTTGTCTCTCCCAAATAAATGAAGAAATAAAAATATTTGAAAAACTGAGCTGGAACGTGTCAAGCAACAAGAATGAGTAAGGCAGAAGTAGTAAATACCAAAAAAAGTAGGGCCAGAAGACCACAGCCTGTTCTCAACCCTCGGGCAGTCTGGGATCACTAGAGAATGACCCACAGGAGGAGGTGGCAGGACAGGACCAGGGAAGGTCACACTGTATCCAAGGAGGAGAGCGCACTAGGGCGTGCAGCCAGACACAGTGTGGAGGATGAGGACCAGTGACTAGAGGCAGGAAGCCCAGCCAGGAGGCGGTCACAGGGCACTACAGCCAGGTTTCAGATCTTCTACAACAGAACCTGGATGTGAGAGGCTATGTCCAATGTGGACGGGGGAGGAAGACTGGGTGACTGCACTTCAGAGGGCGAGTTTCCTGCTCAGGCAGCTGTGTGTGGCAGTCCTAGTCACTGAACTAGACACGCAGAGGAAGCTTTACGCCAGGAAGATAGTGAGCTCAGCTCTGGACAGGTGGCAGAAGATGTCGTGGAGGTAAGTGACCAACTGGGCTGAGACATAGCAGAGGTGAGGGCTGCAGATACACCTACCTAAGTTAGCAGTGTTCAGGGGCTTCCCCAGACTCTCATAACCAACATTCTACCCTACATGCATGAGAACACAGGGTATCTGTCTTTCCATGCCTAACTTACGTTAAGAACTGTCTTCCAATGCCATTCACATTGCCGTGTTGACAAGTCATCGGCAGTGTTAGGAACAAGTGCGAGCCTCCCAATCCTGTGTGTCACCATCACTTTATTTCATTGTGGAGCTCTTTCCTCCCTAATTAAATTTATTTCTAAATATTTTACTTTTTTGTAGAACATTCCAGCTGCACAGGGACAGAGGCTCCCGCACATCACCTTCCAGACCTGCCTGTGTGTTCCTGCATCCCGATGGCTACTGGGAGTCTTCATGGTAAACAAAGACTCTACAAGCCTAGGGTGTCCCTGGATTCTGTCAGCCGCCTTAGCAAGTTAGTGGGGCTATGGCCGCTCGATCAGGAGGTGAACAAGCCCAGACTTCAGCTAGATCTGAAGTAGAACAGTCTCAAAAAGATGGAGCTCTCTCTGGTGAACAGTGTGAGAACCAGATGGAACTACAAGACACCAGGCTGGGGTCACTGCAGAATGCCTCCATAACCCTGTGCCCTTCGAAGTCACAGCAGTGCGGTGTTGTGGATGGATAGGAGGAGACTGAGCTTGAGCTGCCATTTCACCGTATATTACCAGAGAAGCTAAGAACCTTGTCTAGAGTCTCACAGCTGGTGAACAGCAGAATCAGAACCTGAGGCCAGCACCCGACCTCCGCTGCTCTTGTCAGGATGTTTTTGTCTTCTATGCAAAGTAATGGGATTGAACTTGAAAGGAGCAAAGTAAAATGACAGATTTTCATCCTGAGGAGGAAACGATGTCCTGCTTTTTACCTCACTTTTAACCAAGCCAAGAAACAATACACATAAAAACTAAGTATATAGTACTCATATTTTGAGAGAAAATACCATTTACCTGTTAAAATGATGCCCAAAAGCATCCAAGCACAGAGGAAAATGTTCCCTGCCCAAGAACCATGGTTTGATGTGAGCGTTCCTTGAGCCAATGTGAACAAAATTCCAAACACCTAAAAGAAAAGGAATCATTTTATTAATATTACGTCTTTAGACCAAGTACCCAGTCTCCCCCATGACTTTTCACCTATACGTAGGTTTCTACAAACAACCACTGAGAAGCGGGCCTAGGGCCGGGGAACTTGACTCAGTGGTTAAAGGCACTTGCTTGCAAAGCCTGCAGGCCAAGGTTCAGTTCCTCAGCATCCATATAAAGCCAGATACACAAAGTGGCACATGTATTTGGCATTCATTTGCAGTGGCAATGGACCTGGTGCACATCCTGCCCCCAAACAAATAAACAAATATGTAAGTTTTCTTCAAGCGGAATTGTTAAATCAAAAGTAAGGTCAAAGTCATTATTTCCGGAACTACTCAGCTTTGTTATTGTTGGTGTGTTTGGTGTATGCACAAGTATGTGCCCATATGGGGGTGTTCCCTATGTGCTTGTCTGTGGTGGGGTGCACTCGCCTGTCCCACCACTCTCCTGAATGTTCTCAAGCCAAAGTCTCTTACTGATTCCAGACCCTACATTTATGTGTGATCTCTGCTCCTCATGAACTCAGGTTACAGGTACATGTGGCCACAGCCAGCTGTTTATGTGGATCCTGAGGGTCGCACTAGAGCGGGACTCTCAGGCCTCCTCAGGCCCCCCTGCTTTTAAGTGCTGAGCTATCTCTCTAGCTCTGTTTTGTTTTTTGAGACAGGGTCTCATGCAGTACAGGTTAGCCTCAAGCTGGTCTATGTAACCAAGGCTGGCCGTGAACTCCTAATTCTCTTGTGCTGGGATTATAGGTGTGCATCACCATGCTTGCCTAATCATCTCAGGTCTAAGAGAAAGCAGAGGTTTACCTGTGCAGAAGCATTAAGAAGACCAGATGACGTGCCCTCTGATTCAGGGTAAGTGATTTCAACAGCAAATTCAAAGCCCAAAGGTAGATAGCCAGTCATGAAGAAACTAGAACGCAAAACAAACAGAACAGGTAGGAAAGCAAATCCAGAATGACAGATTCCTAGAAGGGCAATGATACCTCACTCCATCCCTCAGGCCTGTTCAATGACTGAATGTCAGTCAATATTCTTTTTTTTGTTTTGTTTTTTTGGAGAGTAATTTACCTCTAGCTTTCCTTAAATTGACTTTGTGTGTTTGTTTATGGCAGGACTGGGGTGGCAGAGCATTTTCTCACTGAGCTACAGCCCAGCTGTAAGTCAGTATCTTTATAATCAGATAGCTTATGTGAACTAATAAGGCATATCCACTTTACTAACAGCCTTCCACAAGTTGATTTTAAACAACTTTTGTAGTTCTGAAGAATTACGTATTTATATGCACAGAGCACACCTTTTAGAGTCTAAAATATTAAAAGAACCTTTGGATGAACTTCAAAACCAGAGAAACAAGACGTGAACTTTGGAGCGGCAGTGTGCCATCAGTCTGAAAGCACCCATACTTACCCAAGGAATCCTCCAGTAACAAACACCACGATAATGTAGCCGAGGTTCAGCGTGAACGTAAATATCACCATTCCAATGAAGGACAAAATGTAAACTATCAGAGTTGTCTGTCTAAAACAAAATCACAACTGTTAGCTTGTGTTTTTTCCTGATTTCCTAAGACTCATAAAGGTCATAAGGCTAGTTTCTACTCTATCCCTGCAGTAATACATCTTTATTTTTTCTAAACGTATCCATCTTCCGGTATGCGAGGAAGCATGGGCTTGAAAGACAACACTAAGGTTCGCTGTGGCAGGTGGCACACACATCTACAATGGCAGACAGGAGAGGCACCCTGCATGACGTCATGCCTACGGGGAGCAGTCTCCAGTCCTGCTCTGAGATTCACACTCCACTTGCTCTCTTCCAAATTCCTCCTTCCACTGCAGCTCACACATTCCCTCCATATCTTCTCCGCCTATATCCCTGGCACATCAATCTCAATCTTTCAGGTTATCATTTAACTTTTCATCTGGGGATGGGCCACGCTGTCCGAAGAGAGAACACGTAGCTTGCCTAAAGGGATTCACACAACAGAAGTGGCACTTATCCCAAGAAGAAAGCTAGAGATAAAACACACGTCTATGCAAATGAGTGGTTACCCCAAGAAGAGAGCTACATGATAAGACACGCATGTCTGTGCCTTCCAAGTTCCTAAATACACAATGGTCCAAAAACTATTAAGAAGCTGGGTGTGGTGGCACACACTTGTAATCCTACCGCTTGGGAGGCAAAGGCAGGAGGATTGCTGGAGGTTTGAGGCCAGCCTGGTTACGTGGTGAGTTCCAGGTTACCCAAGACTACATAGTGAGACCTTGTCTCACCTTAATTTGAAAACATAAATGGGGGCTGGAGAGATGGCTCAGCGGTTAAGGCACTTGCCTCCAGTGCCTAAGGCCCCGGGTTCAATTCCCCAGGACCCACATAAGCCAGACCCACAAGGTGGTGGCCCTGGTGTGTTCTCTCTCTCTCTCTCTCTCTCTCTCTCTCTCTCTCTCTCTCTCTCTCTCTCTCTCTCTCTGTATCTCTGCTTGAAAATGAATAAATAAAATATTTTTTAAAAAAAGAAAACATAAATGGGATTCCTTCTATGATGAATCCATAGGAAGCGCTGCCTAGTGTCATGGGAGACGGTCAAGAACAGGTACCTTTAGAAGAGTTTAGAGTAACAGCAAAAACTCACCATGGACCTTGAAAGGTGTTTATGACCCAATCTCGTATTTCATTCATTCCATTTACTTATTCACTCACAGTTCCTTTCATTCGTTCATTTTCCAAAGAAGAGAGGGGAAAGTTTCAATCTCTTAAGAAATGTATCTGCTCCTTTCAGACTATCAGCAAAAGCTACTGCCTCTGAAACTCTTTCTTGGTTTCCCAATTCTATCATTCACTCTTTTTTAAAACGATTTTTTAAAATATTTTATTTAAGGGGGCAGGTGGCACATGCTTTTAATCTCAGCACTTGGGAGACAATTCTTTTTTATTGGAAAGAATAACTTTTTTTTTTTTTGAGGTAGGGTCTCACTCTAGCCCAGGCTGACCTGGAATTCACTATGTAGTCTCAGGGTGGCCTTGAACTCATGGTGATCCTCCTACCTCTGCCTCCCGAGTGCTGGAATTAAAGGCGTGCGCCACCACGCCTGGCTAACTTTTTTTTTAAAAGTCCACAACATAAAAAGATAAAATCTGTCCAAAGTCAAATGCTAGCTGGGCGTGGTGGCACATGCCTTTAATCCTAGAGCTTGGGAGGCTAAGATCAAGAACAGCCTGGGCTACGAGTGAGTTCTAGGTCAGCCTGGGCTGGAGTGAAATCATGTCTCAAAAAAAAAAAAAAAGTCAAATGCTGGGGTTGGGGAGATGGTGGGTAAAGCGCTTGAATCCCCAGCACCCACATAAAAGCCAGGAGAGGTGGCACATACCTGTAATCCCAGCACTAGGGAGACAGGGAAGGGAATAGTTGGGGTTCCCTGGTTAGCTAGTCTTGGGAGTTCTAGATTCAGCAAGAGGCTCTGTCTCAAAGAATCAAGGGGAGAGTAATTGGGGGAGACATCTGATGTCCACACACATGTGCATATGCACTTGCACATGTACGTGTACCCACACACAAATGAACATGCATACACTCATACTTATACACATGCAGAAACTCACATGCTTCCCAGAAATGGCTTTGTTTTAGATAGAAATGATCCCTTCTAAAGAAACATACATAGTTTTGCTTAGAGGGTTCACATGGTATTCAAGGACTCAAAGTTGGAATAACCAATAAAAACAAACAAGAAACCCAGTGAACAGATGAGTGAAAAACTTGCTCCAAGTCTCAGTCAGGCACAGTTGCAATCCCAGCACTTGAGAAGTTGAGGCACGAAGATTGTGAATCAAGGCCAGCCTGGACTGCCTAGTAAGACCCTGTGGGAAAGGGAACAGAGAGCGGAGAGCAGGAGGGAGAGAGGTAGGGAAGGAGGGAGGGAGGGGAGAGAAGGGAAGGGAAAAGAAGAAAAAAGAAGAGAAGGGAAGCAAAGTAATCCAATTCTTTAAATCAAAATTCCTTTAGCCACACCCCATACTTACTTGTAGGTTTTGGTATAATCCAGCCATAAACCACAGAGAATAGAGCCCACCATTCCAGCTACAACCAGTGTCAGTCCAATCCTTCCAGCATTCACTTCTTCCCCCTGAAACAATTTGCAGAAGTTAATCAGATATTTCTAATTTCAAACTGACCATTCACTCACCTTTTCATGCCTTCACATAGTCAATGGGAATAACCAGATTAAATTTAGGCACATATGACAGGAAGATTCAGTACATGGATTAGAGTTGGTGAGGAGGGTATAAAAACGTAAGATAGTCTATTTTTTTCAAGACTTTCTATTTTAAAACGGGGGAAAAAAGCCTAAAGTAATGAAAGAAGAAATAGGAAAATTTTCTTGATCCTCCATGGTCTCGAGGACAATGATTTTTGTTAGAATTCTGAAGCTTTTTGATGTTCAAAAAGAAGGTTAAGTGCAAAGCTTTTACACAGTACAACTTCCATCTCCTTTTTCCGGCATTGTGTGTGTGTGTGTGGTGTGAGTGTGCACGCATGCTCACATGTGGGTGGATGGATGTGTGTCCACGTGCGTGGGGAGGTCAGAGGTTAACGTCAAGTGTCTTCCTTAATGGCTCTCTACTTTGTTTACTGAGTTGTGATCTCTCATTTGAGCCAACTTGTCCTGGGGCTCCCCTGTCTCTGCTTACCCAGGGCTGAGGCTGCAGATGGTCCACCACATACCCAGCATTTGCATGGTGATGGGGTCCATACTCAGGCCCTCATGCTTGTGTGGAAAGTGCTTTCTCCACTGGGTCATGCTCCAGCCCCGCCACCCGTCTCCTTTGAAAAGTGAAGAGGTCATGCCGGGGCGTGGTGGCACACGCCTTTAATACCAGCACTCGGGAGGCAGAAGTAGGAGGATTGCAGTGAGTTCAAGGCCACCCTGAGACTACATAGTGAATTCCAGGTCAGCCTGGACTAGAGTGAGACCCTACCTCGAAAAAAAAAGAGGTCACTCAGGACGTGATACTACTTCATATTCATGCTATGACCTGTAGGTGTTGCTTTTTCATATAAGTAAAACCATTACTTTAAAAACCTTCCCTCACTGAGCTGTTGACCAAAGAGACCCATGAGGTCCCCAAAACAAGACAGTATTCTGTCAAAGCACTTCAATACCCACCCCAGGCCAAAGGTAAGATTCTATTGCTGAAGAAACCACAGAAAGCCATCTATCAGCACTGAGAGACCCTTCGAGGTCCAGAGTGGTAACCAGCCCCCAGATAGTAGCTAGTGCAGTGCTGGAAGGCACTGCATAAACTGCCAGGGGAAATTGGTCAATGAGAGTTGGAGAAGACAGAGACCACTGATATAAAACGCAGTCTGTTGCCATGAGTAGGCTGAACACACTTCCTTCTGGGAGAGAGCAGCAAACCAAGAAGTGATCACTTGTGCAATGGAGGCGCCAAAGGCTAGGGGAGGCAATCAACAGCTTTTAATTTGGCCAAGTAATCCACTCAGTGATGGGGAGCCCTTAACTGGAATTGGGACTCAGGGGAAAATCCTTTGGGAACCAAAATCTTGGGCCCCCAAAGAGAAATTCACTTTACCAGTGAACTACAAAGAAGCTACTCACAATAGAATCTTGACAATTTAGAAATGTGTAACTCAGGTAACCTATACTGATCTCACTCTCCGATGGAGATTCCTCACTCTCCGATGGAGATTCTGTTTGTATTTTTCAGAAGGCAGCGAGAGAGCCATGGCCTTTCCAACACTACCAATGAGCCACAGGCCAATGGCTGACATCCCGGCAAGAAATGAGCCAAGACCTACCGTGAGGGCCCCAAATGATACCCCTCAGACGGTGGTGGGATAAGCAAGAGACCTAAAACCACAGCCAATCAGTCAACCCAGGATAAGCCAGCGAGACAGACCACAACGATTTTCAACACAACCTAAAACAGAAGTACAGAGATCCCTAAGACCTCAACAATAAAGCAGACTTAAAACTCAGCCATAGCCAGGCGCGGTGGTGCACGCCTTTAATCCCAGCACTCGGGAGGCAGAGGTAGGAGGACTGCCGTGAGTTCAAGGCCACCCTGAAACTACATAGTGAATTCCAGGTCAGCCTGGACTAGAGCGAGACCCTACCTCGGAAAAACAAAACAAAACAAAACTCAGCCACCATGACTCAGGGAACTAACAGAAGAGGGGGCGGAAAGATTTTAAGAGTCATGGTAGGGGACAATTTCCAGAGACATCACCCCCCCTCAGTAACAACATACAAAGGGGGCGTGGAACCAGGTTGACTCCTAGGCTATCCATAACCCTCTACCCCATGGACTGATCCAGTTTGCCCATGGAGGATACCCAGCTGATTGGGGACAGAGAGGAGGGAAATTAGGGATACCAACATATTATTTGCTCATATGGTGGATCTAACTATGGATAATAAAGATTTAATAAAAAAAAAAAACCAAGGTATTGTCACAGTGCTAATAATTTTTGCTTTCAATGTGTTTTATAAACCAAATTAAATGTGTTTAATAAAAATATGGAAGATCAATATTTTCAGCTAAGCTTGCACACTAGGCCCATCAGGCCAGACCACACCAGAAGAGAGTCACCAATCAAGAATTCAGTCCTCTGTTTTAATTGTATGTTGTAGTAGCTCCTCATTGCTGGACAAACATCCAACCAGACACAGCTTATGGGAGGAAGGAGTTTATTTCAGGCTTACGAAATCCAGGGGAACACCATCAATGGCAGAAGAAGCTGGCTCACCTCAGCATGTATCACAGGAGAGAAACCACCAACAGCCAAGCACCACAAGCCCATCAAGAGCTCAAACTGCTCTGAACACATCTGGTAGGGCTGGACTCAAGATCTGCCACCAAACACACCTTAGGACTGGACCAAGATCCACCTCCACCCCAACCCCAGTGACACCTCCTCTAGCTGGGTTGCTAAAGACCCAGTTACAAGCTCAATTCTTAATCAAAAACACCTAGTCTATGGGGCCACAAGTTCCAAGCAACACACTGAGAGAGGACAGTCTGCATGTTGCTCTCTTCAGCCTTCTGCGACAGCTCGGACCTCCACTGCTGAGAGCTTTCCTAAATCTTTAGATGGCATGCTGCCTGGTTCAATTAAATTTTAAACAAATATATTACTAATGAATACAAATCACAAGCCTAAATTGTGATGTTAACAGGAATTGTATTGCCCAAGCATGTAGCATAAAAGCTGAAGCTGGCTGGGCATGAGACACACTGAAATCTCAGCTCCAGAAAGGTGGGAGGCAGGAGGAACACTGCTCTTTGCAAGTGTGAGGCCAGCCTGGTCTACATAGCAAATTCCAAGCTGGCCAGAGCTCACAGTAAAACTGTGTCTCAAATAAACAAACAAACAAACAAACACTTGGGAGACTGAGTTAGGAAGATTGCTGTGAGTTTAGGGCCTGGGCTAGAGTGAGACTGTTTCAAAACAAACAAAAACTGGGCTGGAGCAGTTAAGGCATTTGCCTGCAAAGCAGAAGGACCTGAGTTCAACTCCCCAATACCCATGTAAAGCCAGATGCACAAGGTGGCGCATGTGTTTGGAGTTTGTTTGCAGTGGCTGGAGGCCCTGATGCTCCCATTTTCTCTCTCCCTCTTCTCACTCTCAAATAAATAAAATACTGGAAAAAAAAATACACACAGACAAGCATGGTGCACATGCCTTTAATCCCAGCACTCAGGAGGTGGACAGAGGTAGGAGGATTGCTGTGAGTTCAAGGCCAGCCTGAGATATCATAGTGAATTCCAGCTCAGCCTAGGCTAGAGGGAAAACCTACCTCAAAAAAACCAAAACCAAACAAACAACAACAACAACAAAAAACCCACCAAGCCAAAACCTTACCGTATAATACTCCAGTATCATTTGATTTAACAATGTTGAAACTGAGTAAAATGCTCCAGTCATGATACCTACAATAACAAAGGGGAAATGTGTCATTTATTATGTGCCAAATGACAAAATCAAAAACTGAAACAAGATACACTGCTGGTTAAGACTACTGATGACTTCTGTCCCCCAATGGCCTGCGTAACACTTTCCAGGTCTATGACAGCTGGCCAGCAGGGAGAAGTGGAGGCTGTGATGGTGACGTCTCATTTAGTATTCAACAGTCACTCATTTTCAGTACTTTGATGAGTCTCAAGTCTCCTCAGCAGTTACCACCATCTGCAAAAATAAGCTTCTCTGACCAAAGGTGAGAGCAACACTAATCTATGGGCATAAGCAAAGTATTCAGAGGGCAACTTAATGGTTACAACACATCCATTTAGCCAAATAGCAGAAGTAGCTTCCCCGCATATGACCTCCCCTGCTACAGGTTTTTGGTACCAGGCATATATTCCCTCCTACGGAGTGGGCCTCAAATCCAATCAGAGAGCAGCTGATTACCCCATAACAATCATGCCATGACTGAACCAGTGGGCACATCTCACCTGGCTGATTTGTTGTGTAGCTCGCAGAGTACAGAGGGGGTGGAGAGCAGGTAAGCCAGAGGATGAGGAGGGGTACTTTGAACTGCGGTCATTAAATATATAAGATTTGCACAGAATTAGGCCCATTCACATTTAGTCATGGATATTGGAGAAGGGCAAAAGCAAACAAACAAAAAAAGATATCGAGCCCCTCAATTGATGAAGATAATGAAGATGTGGCATATTTGCACAGTGGAATTCTATTCAGCTGTAAAGAAAAATGGAATCATGAAATGTGCAGAGAAATGGATGGATCTGGAAAGGATCATACTAAGTGAGATAACGCAGGCCCAGAAAGCCAAACACCACCTGTTCTCTCTCACATGTGGATCCTCGCTACAAATGATTGGATGTGAGTAGGAGTGAAATTCAATAGTAGAGGCCAGTAAGCTAGAAAGGGACTCTAAGGGAGGGAGGAGAGGGGAGACTTAAGGGGAGGGTATTGTATATATGCAAATAGATGAACATGTTACTGGGGGTACAATGGCCTAAGTGGGGACAGGGGAAGGAATTGAGTAAAGGAAGGGTAGGAGGAGGGTTAATAAAAATTTAAGAGGTTAAGAATAAGCCATGAGTGTGGTAGCGCATGCCTTTAATCCCAGCACTCAGGAGGCAGAGGTAGGAGGATTGCCATGAGTTCAAGACCACCCTGAGACTACATAGTGAATTCCAGGTCAGCCTGGGCTAGAGTGAGACCCTACCTCAAAAAACAAAACAAAACAAACAAAAAAAGAATAAGCCATATGAAACCCCATGTGGTAGTTTGAATAATGTCCCCCAACAGAATTTATTATAATTGTGTTTATTAAATTGTTAATTGTCTCTAGGCTTCTGGCTGGAGGAAGTGTCACTTTGGCCTGGCCTCCTGGGGACTGGCCCTTTCTAATTTGATGCAAAATACTAGGGATAGATATGCAAAAGAAAAGCCAGAACCCCAGGTCTGGCAGTTATGCATTCTGTGAATTACAGTGTTACAGTTGCTGGCTGGCTTTGGAGGTGCTGGGCCTCTCTCTGTCTCTGCTTGGATCTGTGAAAGGGGGCCAGCCTTTTTCCTTAACTTTCCTTAACTTCCCCTGGGTCTGTTAGTTTCAATAAATACTTTCCTCCCCAAAACTGTGCCTGGTTTGGAGATTCACCCCAGCGGCGTGTGGCTGACTATGACACCCCAATTCTTTGGATAATGGCACACCCAGAAGCCATAGATTGTTGTTACTAGAAAAATTTCGGTGCCAGGCATGGGATACCTCACAGTGAGTTGTTAGACAGAGAAGTCCCTGAGGCCCCCAAACATTATAGGCCATTGCCAAGGCTCTTGGTTACCCACCAGAACGAGATAGTAAGATCCTATTACTGAAGACCCCCTCAGGCTTGGGTGCAGGTCACTGGGAAATCAAGCTGGAGCTGAGATGAAAACTTCCTCCCTGTTAACCAGCTGACAGAAGGCTGGAAAAAGCTACAGTTGCCTGCAGCCCTATGGGAAAGAGAAGGCATCAACGGTGGTGAACAGCAGTAGACCTTGCAAGCCTTAAAATTAGCCAGCCAGACCAAATTTGCCAACTGGTGCAATAGTGGCACCTAGCCAAAAGCCCATGGCAGAGGAGGTCATGGGGTCATGGGCCCTAAGGGAGTAACACCTGCTGTTATCTGACTAAATGCACATATTATACCCACCAAAGTGACTTATAAACATTTTTTCTAATGTATGTTTTCATAAATTAATGCTACTCTCACTTTTGGCTAGAAAAGCTTCTCTTTCCAGATGCTGGTAACCATCGGGATGACTCAGAAATCACCAGAGTGCTGAGAAGTGACAGTGGAGTGTTCAGCACTGGGACATCTCTATCACACTTCCAAGGCTCAGGGTCTATTGTGGAAGAGCTGGTGGAAAGATTGTAAGAGTCCAAGGAAGGGCAGGACTGCTTACAATGCTGTCTTCCAGATCAAAATGACCTTGACATTCATGACTTCACAATGCCTGACACTTCTCAGGCAAGACATTCACAACAAGAGGAAAAGATGATGACACTGAAACAAAACAGAGATTGAGAGGGGGAGGGGAAGTGGGGGAGGGGAGGGAATTACCATGGTTTATTGTCTATAAATATGCAAGCGATCAATAAAAAGTTTAAAAAAAGACATCCACATAGAAGAAAGAAAGCTGGAAAGGAAGAGGGATTCTGTGAAGGGAAAAGGGTCAAAGAAGATAGTGGGAGAGGATCATGATCAAAACACACCATGTGCACAGGAAAAACTAACGCCATTCTGTTTCAGAATGTGGACTAATTGGAATACTTAAAATTGCCTAGAGGGCTGGAGAGATGGCTCAGCAGTTAAGGCACTTGCCTCCAGTGCCTAAGGCCCCGGGTTCAATTCCCCAGGAACCACATAAGCCAGACCCACAAGGTGGTGGCCCTGGTGCTCATGCTCGCTCGCGCTCGCTCTCTCTCTCTCTCTCTCTCTCTCTCTCTCTCTCTCTCTGCTTGAAAATAAATAAATAAAATAATAAATAAAATATTTTAAAAATTCCTAGACATTCACTGCTGGCCTGAGAACCTGCGCCAGGGAGATGATGACAGATACTGAAGACACTCAAAACTCATTCAGAATTCCAGAAGCTGCAGAAAGCTCAACACTAAAGTAGACTTATATCACACCTGCTAAGGCTCAGGGAACATTGTGGAAGAGGGGAGGGAAAGACTCTAAGAGCGGCAGGGTGGGAAGAAGTATCCTGAGGCATCTCCTCCGCCTCCCACGCACAGAAAGACTGACTGCTGCATTTGTAACCCCACAGTGAACACCAATAATCCCACTGAGGAGGACCCTCGGTGGACTGGGGCAGGGAAGAGGGAATATAAGATGATATCACAAGGGAAATGAAACCAACACATGATTTGCCCATCCGTTAAAGTGCCTAATAAATAAAATATTTTTAAAATTTTACTAGAGATGTGTGCTGGGGGTTAGACATGATTTAAGTGTGCCCCTCAAAGATTCGCAGTCCAAAATCTGGGTCCTCAGTATGGAAGGAACCACAGGTGGTAGAACCTTTAAGAGGTGAGACCTAGAGCAAGGTAACTAGGTCTTGGGAGCCCCACTCCCAGGAAGGGTTAATAGCAGTCTTATAGAGTCGGTTCTCAGAGAGGAAAGCAAGACCACCAGCACATGGGCCCCTCTAGCACACAGCCATTTCCCATCCACGGCGTGCCGTAGCCAGGAGTCCTTGACCAGAGACTGAGCGAAGGGCATATGTCATCTTGGCTGTTTAGCCTCCAGAAATGAGTTAAATAAACCTCTTTTCTTGTTGAACGTGTACGTGTATGTGCCCATGGTCATGAGCATGCATGAGAGGAGAGAGGACAACCTTGGGCTTCTCCAGGACCTCTCACTGGCCCAGAACTACTGAAGCATGTTGACTGCTGGCCAGTGTGTCCCAGGGGTCCTCCTGTTTCCACCCCACCACCACTCAATTACTAGTCTTCTAAAAAATGTTTTATTATTTATTTATTTGTTAAAAATATTTTATTTATTTGTAAGCAGAGAGACACAGAGTGAGAGAGAGTCAAAGAAGAAACAGAGAGAGAGCAGAGCAGAGAGAGAGAGAGAGAGAGAGAGAGAGAGAGAGAGAGAATGGGCATTCCAGGGCCTCCAGCCACTGCAAACGAACTCCAGGTGCATGCACCTTTTGGTGCATCTGGCTTTATGCGGGTACTGGGGAATTGAACCAGGTTTTGTAGTCTCTCCAGCCCCCCTCTTTTTTTAAACATGGGTTCTGGGTATCAAATTCAGGTCCTCATGCTTGTAACACAAGCACCTTGATGACCGAATTATCATCCCAGCCTGATAATCCTTATCTTGATCCTGGTGTTTATAATTTTATATATTGCCATATATGTTTAGTTAGAAACAAGCAGTACTCTTCTGCATGTAAACTTTACAAACTAGTATATTACCTGTATCCACCTGTAAATTGCTCTTATCACTCAATATTATGGTTTTCACAGTTTTCTTTCCATTTGATTCTAGGAATTTTAAAAGATTATTTATTTATAGCTGGGCATGGTGGTGCACACCCTTTAATATCAGCACTTGGGAGGCAGAGATAGGAGGATTGCCATGAGTTAAAGGCTACCCTGAAACTACATAGTGAATTCCAGGTCAGCCTGGGCTAGAGTGAGACCTTACCTTGAATACCCCCCCCCAAAAAAAAATTATTTGTACGGATGTGTGTGCTTTTGGGAGCATCAGGTGTCTTGCCACTACAATTGAATGAATGGCTGGGTTTATGTGGGTAACTAGCAAATTGAACCCACGCCAGCAAGCTTTGTGAGCAAGTATCTTAAACTGCTGAGCCAACTCTCCAGGTCAAATTCTAGAAATGTTTTTATTTCCTTCTTGATTTCTTCAATGACTCATGGATAATTCAGTAATATATCCTTTAATTTCCATGAGTTTGTGTATGTTCTATAATCTTTCTTACTACTGGTTTTTAGTTTTATTCCCATTGTGTGCAGAGAGAGTTCAATTTTTGTGTATTAAGATTTACTTTGTCGGGTGTGGTGGCGCACACCTTTAATCCCAGCACTATGTAGTCTCAGGGTGGCCTTGAACTCATGGCAATCCTCCTACCTCTGCCTCCCGAGTGCTGGGATTAAAGGAATGCACTACCACGCCCGGCTGTTCTATGATGTCATTTAATCCAGATGCTTCTCTAGGGTTTGTTTTTTGTCTGTCAAGTGGTAAGAGTAGGGTTTTGAAGTCACTACTATGGTGCTTGGGTTATCCATGACTTTCCATCTAGTAGTTTATTTAATGAAATTGTGTGCACTTATGTTCAGTGCATATATGTTTAGGATTGCAATGTTCTTGTGTAGCATTGTTCCCTTGATCAGCATGAAGTGATCGTCTAACTAATGCTGATTGAAGTCGATCCTGTCAGACAGTAGAACACCACCACTTGTTCCCTAGGCCCATTTGCTTGAAATATCATTTTTCACTGTCTTTTATGGCGAGGTGAGTTTCATGGAGAAAACTAATAGAGGGATCCTTCCTCTTTTTAAAAAAAAAAATTTATTTGTAAGCAGAGAGATATAGAGAGAGAGAGAGAGAGAGAGAGAGAAAGAGAGAGAGAGAGAGAGAAAACGGTGTACCAGGGGCCTCTAGTCACTGCAAATGAACAAAAGATGCATGTACAACTTTGTGCATCTGGCTTACAGGGTACTGGGGAATTGAACCCCAGTCCTTAGGCTCTGGAGGGAGTGGCCTTAACTGCTGAGCCATCTCTTCAGCCAGGATCTTACCTTTTAATCCAGCCTATAAATCTATGATTTTTGGCTGGAGGATTGAAACCACTGATACTAAGATTATTGGAAGGTGTGGATTAGCTCCTGTCAATCTTGATTTTGTAGTGCTCACTGTTTTTCTGTTGCTCTCTTGCATTAACTATGATTTGAACATGGTTTATTTTTTCCTGTGTTCTCATGTGTTTTTCCTTCTCTTCAGTCTGAGGCGTCCCTTCAAGTATTTTCTGCAGAGCTGATTAAGTTAATTATGCTATGGGATTTACAAACCGATCGCTTTAATGCTCAAACTACTGGTCTAAGTGAAAAGAATCCACAGTGCTCAAAAAAAGCAAAAAGAGAAAACCACTTACCATACGTGATCAACAGAAGGACAAAAGGGATGTTCCTGGACAGGTTTCTGATGGATTTCTTGTAGGAGTACTCTTCCGGAGAACTGTCCTGAAGAACCGCTTGAGCCTGACTTGGTGGGAATGGAGGCTTTTCTTTGAATGCTAGGAACATGTGTGAAAGGAATTATGAATGAGTACAATACACTGCCACATACAATATATAATTAAGTATATAGATATATCTTTCTTAGTGAGTAGGCAGAATTTAGCTTGAATTTTAAAAGGTAGTCAAGGTCTTTTATGGTGAGATTTTTCATTTTCACTGAGTTATTTTTACTTATTTGGATGTATGTGCATGCATGCTAAGGCTTCCTGACACTGCAAACAGACTCCAGATGTATGAGTCGCTTTTTGTACCTGGCTTTATGTGGGTACTGGAGAACTAAACCCAGGCAGGCTTTGCAAGCAAGTGCCTTTATCTGAGGAGCCACCTCACCAGCTCATTTAACTGACTTTCTTTCTTCTTTCTTTTCCTTCTTTTTTCATTCCACTGATTTCTCAGTGAAGAATAATTTGGCATTATCCTCTCAGTCATCCAAAACGGAATAAAACTCGAGATTTGCGGGTCATCTGCACTGTGAAACCACTGGTAATGTAGTACTTACTACCCTGCCCACTCGTCACTCCATTCTTTTTTTTAAAGTATTTTATTTATTCATATTCAAGCAGAGAGAGAAAGAGAGAGAGAACCAGGGCTACCACCTTGTGGGTCTGGCTTATGTGGATACTGGGGAATTGAACCCGGGGCCTTAGGCACTAGAAACAAGTGCCTTAACCACTGAGCCATCTCTCCAGCCCTCGTCACTCCATTCTTAATCAAGACCACGCTATGCTACCTCAAGGGTTCCATTTCTAAACTGTTATACTTTGTACTCAGCGACCTTCTGACAAATGACAAGATTTCTACATACACTGCATCAATTACAATAGATCTTAGGTGCCATGAAAAATGTGTGCCTTAGAATTTCTACCTCTCTCTCTCTCTCTCTCTCTCTCTCTCATGGCACTTTCTGATTTCTGCTTTCCTTTCTCTTTTTCCTCTTCAGGTCAATTTCTTTTTTCCTTGCTGGAAGAACTCTAGTTGTAGTTTGAAAGTGGGTCAGATCTGATACCTTCCTTTGTCAAGTGGTATCATTTCTAAATTCCCAATTAATACACACTGAGCGTCTATACAAAGTTTGAGAAGCTGCATCGATACTAAACACAAAGATCCCAAATGTTATCAATGTAGCCAGACAGACTTGAGAATCGCGGAGGAAGAAATAATCCTTAGAACCTGCCCAATCTATTATGGTTCTCTAATTTTCCAGCCTGTTGCTTAAAATTAAAAAAATTAAAGTTTTTTTGATCAAACATTAATTTTGGTATAACTGAAACATCTCAAACTAATATATAACATAATGTAAACTAATATGTATTATAATATATATAGTTCCATTTTTTTTCAGAGCTCACCACTAATTCAAGAGGAGCTAGAACTCATAGATACGTATCTGTGACATCCTTACACTGGAGGATTGGTAGACAGAGAGCATTTACACGCTGCGTCTTCCTCTTCCTTTCTCCCTATCTGAGCCTTGCTCTGTTAGGCTGTCTGGTGTCTGTTCCTGAAAGCCTCTTTGCGTCCTAGTTAGATAGAAGATATTTCTTTTTATTAGCATTGGTAATACAGAACTCTCACAGTTGTAAAACAAAGTTTCAGGCTATATAAAAAAAAAAACAAAACTATGGTTACAAGGTAGTCATGGGTATTGAGTGAGTTTTAAGTCCCTTACTTGGGTTTTTATTTACTATGGTAAAACAAGTCTAAATGAACCAAGTATGATTTCAAAATTTCATACAAAAATGAGAACAATTCTTACTGGTCTTTGACCCCATTTAGATTTATTCTGAATACAAGTATTATAATTAAGACTTTTCTCCTGGTGAAACGGAGCCCCGTGTCTGGGAGCTCCGGGCTGTGGAAAGTCAGACTGAACTCTGCATGAGAGAGACGAGGAGCAAAAGCCACCGGTCCAGGACCCTGCCCGTCTTGGAATGCTAGTTCCAAGGAGAAAAAATGGCTTTCCCCTTTTCCTCTGAAACTGAAAAATGGCTTCTACTCTTCCCTCCACCAAAAACGTATGCCAATAAAGAACTGAGTGCTGAAGAGCAGTTACCCTCCACCCTGGGATCAGACGTGTAGTGTTGCCAGAGGCCCTGGAGTACTCACACTTCTCCGGGTGTGAGCAGCAAACCTACCGCTGTTCAATCACTTGGCCTTTTGGGAATCAGAATACAGCATCATCTTTCTACTTCATTATCTGTCCCCACAGATTCAGACATACTACACATACATACTACTTTTAAAAAGACAAACACCTGTTTAACATCTGCCTCTGCCCCATCCTACTCTAGGACTCTGAAGAAGTCAATTCCTACGTCGCAGCTTTGGTTTATCTCCATAAAATAGGAGTAACAAGTTGTTAAGAATATTACACAAAATATGTGTGAGCTGCTTTGTGCATCTGGTTTTATGTGGATACTGGGGAATTGAACTCTGGTGGTTAGGCTCTGCAGGCAAGCACCTTAACCGCTGAGCCATCTCTCCAGCCCTAAAATAGCTTTTTTTGTGTAGTCATCTAGTGCTACACAGAATGTGCCATTTTTGAGAAATATTCATTTTTAAAAATCAGAGAGTGCCTCAGGGGATTGAAATTCTTAGACTAAGTAAAATGTATTTCTATTAAAAGAGGTCGGGGCTGGAGAGATGGCTCAGCGGTTAAGGCACTTGCCTCCAGTGCCTAAGGCCCCCAGTTCAATTCCCCAGTACCCACATAAGCCAGAGCCACAAGGTGATGGCCCTGGTGTTCGTTTTCTCTCTCTCTCTTTCTCTCTCTCTCTCTCCTTGAAAATCAATAAAAATATTTTTAAAAAAGAGGTCAGCCTACATAAAGATATCCTGAATAATCAAAAGTAAAATAATGCATGCGGTTTATACACTATTGTGTTTAAATACATTGAATTATTTTTCCTGCCATTACTTTTGGTTTCTGTCCTCTACTCATTTACTGACTGTGGATTTTAAAAATAACTTTATTTTTGTATGTGTGGTGTGTGTAATGTATGTCTGTCCATATGTGTATGAGCAGGTGTATGAGCAGGTGTATGAGCAGGTGTGTGAGCAGGTGTGTGAACAGGTGTGCAGGCACGTGTGGAGGCTAGCAGTCAACATCAGGTGTCTTTCTCTACCGTTTGCCATCTTAAAACAAGTTCTCCCCCTGAGCCAGAAGCCAGCCGGGAAGCACTAGGATGCACTGCCACGTCCGGCTAGGGATCCAAAGAGGTCTTCATGCTTTTACCCACAAGCCATCCCCCAGCCCTAGTAATGGAATATTGTATACAGTGTAAAGCTGAGCTGCACAGGAAGATTCTAAATCCAATGGCACTAGCCACCTATGAGGAGGTTAAGTTGAATTAAAAACTGAATGCGAGTAAAAAGTAAACTAACACAGTGTGTATGTAACATTTTACAGATTGCTGAGCCTTAAGACTGACTTTGATCGTTTACGAATAGTGGCTTTGGGCAAATTAAACTTACATTCTGTTCTGTGAACTCCAGTAGTTTAGAAAGGATTATAATACCTCCTAAAAGGGTCCTGGAGATTGAAAACCTCGTGTGTAGTATGCCTTCAACCACACTTGGCACATTTCGACCACCAAGATGTGAGGCTAGAGTTCGCGCAGTAAAATGAGGGGCCGTGTGCAAATGAGTAGAAGGCTAGGGTCAGCTTCTAGCATTCACATAGAAGCTCCATGAGGGAAAGGAATAGGGTTATGTAACATGAGCCTTCAAGTGATTTTGGGACAGTGATGAACACTAAAATTAGTTCATGTTGCATTGCAAGAAAACCCCACTTTAACCACACTAAATTTTTTCATAAGAATTTGGGAGCTGGAGAGGTGGCTCAGCGGTTAAAGGCACTTGCCTGCAAAGTCTGATGGCCCAGGATCAATTCCCTAGGACCCACATAAAGCCAGATGCACAAAGTAGCACATGTGTCTGAAGTTTGTTTGTGGTGGCAATAGGCCTTGTCATACCCTTTCTCTCCCTCCCTCCCTCCCTACCTCCCTACTTCCTTCCTTCTCTCTCTCTCTCTCTCTCTCTCTCTCTCTCTCTCTCTCTCTGGTTGCAAAGTAGAAACATTAAAAAGACATGGATGACATAACCTAACACTCAAGGCCTCCACATGTATGCGTACACAAGTGTGCAGACACGTACACACATGCACACACACGCATTAAAAAAAAGAATTATTTGGTTGGACTTCCAATTACTTAGGGTTTAATTTAAAGGGAAGTAGGATCTTGAAGTAAAGATTTTTTAAATACTAGTTTTAGTTTTCTTCCATAGTAAAAACCAAGTAGTCTTTCTACTTAAATGTCACAACTTTCAGTGTAAGACTTTCCCTTTCCTATTATTATGCTGTTTAGCGTTTTACTGAGACAAGGTTTCATGTAGCCCAAGCTGGCCTTACTCTTGCTACACAGCCGAGGATGATCTTAAATTCCTGGTCCTCCTGCCTCTACCTCCCAAGAGCTAGGGCATGGTACGTACGACCACACCTGGTTCTTGTCTTTAAAACTACTTTAAAACTGTAAGCCACTAAGACAAATTCAAACGTAAATTCTTAAAAAAAAAAAAGTAAATCCTTTTTCATTCCATAGTTTCCACACTTCCCCTCGGTTCTATTTCTACTTTATTAGCAAGTGATACGTACACAAATAACTAGGTGTACAAATAATTCACTCCTCTAATGTCCCAAGCAACACAGGTTAATAAGCCAACGTTCATATTTATTATTAATGTTCTAAGTGCCCTTCCCTTGAAAAGTACAAATCTACTTGTAGCAGTTTAAACAAACACACACATATATATTGTGTAAATAACTTCAGCATACAGATGTCATATATATAATTATCTACTTCTTACAAAGATACAGACAACTGACGATGAAACAAAATGGAAAACTGTAATTTATGTGATTAACTCATAAGCAATTAAAAAAGACAATTTTATATGTTAAGAACACCTATTGTAGCCAGGTGTGGTGGCACACGCCTTTAATCCCAGCACTCGGGAGGCAGAGGCAGGAGGATCACCATGAGTTCAAGGCCACCCTGAGACTACACAGTAGATTCCAGGTCAGCCTGGGCTAGAGTGAGACCCTACCTTGAAAAACCAAAAAAAAAAAAAACACCTATTATAAGTGGAAGGCCCACTTATACAAAAAAATATATATTTAATATTTCCTATTTCATCAAGCAAATCAAATATAGCTACCAGAAATGCAGATGTAAGAGGTTCCCCAAACAATATAGTTTTTTTGAGGCAGGGCCTCACTCTAGCCTGGAACTCACTCTGTAGGATGGTCTATCCTTGAACTCAGGGCAATCCTCCTACCTAGGCCTTTGGAATGCTGGGGTTATAGGCGTGAGCCACAATGCCTGGCTTAGATTTGCTTAGACTTTGTTATGCTGTTAAATAATACAAGAAAAAAATTGTACTTTCTCAGTAGTTTACACACTACAAACATCCCACTCCCTGACTAACTAGAAACATGCAGCCCGAGAAGCAGACTGGGCATGTCAAAATACTTCACACACTCCTGAGGGAAAGCTCAGATGTGGGCAGATGTGGGCTGAGCTCCCCACAGCTGGATCCTGCAGTTCTTCACAGTCTACTGAAACACTCAAGAGCCTTCATCAGCTGTTTCTCGGCAAGCCGAGGACTTCACAACGGAAGAGCATAAAATCTGAATTTTTCATTACTATTAAAGTCACGGTAAAAGTTAACATCTAAATTTAAGCCCTTTAACTAGAAGAGTTTAATTATGAATGTTAATGATTAAAAGATGGTCTTTCAACTTCATGGAGCCTTTTCCAGCAAAATCCACTTAAGACACACTGAGCCCACTGTGACAGCTACGCTTTACCTATCTTTTCCCCTGAAATCAAAACTGCTTCCCCTTAAAAGTAAACTTAAAAACAAACAAACAGCCGACCTTCCCAAAGCTTCTTCCAAGCTGGTGCTGGCTGCTTGCAGCTGACTCTGACTGACTGCTTCAAGAGACAGGCCCCGACGAGAGGACTCAGGGACGAGTGGCGGCAGCCGGGCTTTGCTGAGATGGCCTGGCAAGCAGACAGTTGCCACAGTTTGAGATTGCTGAAGAGCTGGCTGCAGCCAGGGGCATTCACTGGTCCCCATTTTCAGATCCAGTTACTTTTAAACGGGGCTCTCGGGGAAGAGGCATCAGTAAGGGGAAGGCAGTGGCCTGTGTGCACCAGTTCAGAGCATGGCATTACTTGCTCCTGGCTGGGTGAGATGCAGACAGGTAATAGGTTTGAAACCAATGCTGATCAGGAAGAAATAGTTAGTAGGGAGATAAATGAGGTTAGTCTTCAAATCCTTTAGAAAACGAAAATATACGTCGTGGACCATGACACACCCCCAGAGCTAAAGGATCAGCACAGAGCAGCGCAGTGCAGGGCAAGGAGACAAGCAAATGGCATCTGAGATAACTTCTCAGGGTTAGTGATTCCCATTTGGTTGCCATGCATTTATCGAAGCTTTAGGGAAAACAATGCACTTACCAATTGCTGTTAAAATAAATAAAAGTGTGGAGATGCCGGCTGTTCCATAAAACATGATGCTGATATTATGAGCCAGGAGGTCTGTGTTATTCTGTGTGTTGGGCACTAAAACAGGTGGTAACAAAAAGCCAACTGCTGCTCCAAGCTGTAAAATAAACGGTCCTGTTAACAGATAGTATTAAGGAACAAAAATAGATAACAGCATTTGCTATAACAATGGTTTACTGGGCTGGAGAGATGGCTGAGTGGTTGGGGCACTTGCCTCCAGTGCCTAAGGCCCCGGGTTCAATTCCCCAGGACCCACATAAGCCAGACACACAGGGTGGTGGCCCTGGTTCTCTCTCTATCTCTCTCTCTCTCTCTCTCTCTCTATATATATATATATATATATATATACACATATATATATATCTGATTGAAAATGAATAAATAATTTTTAAAAATCTCTCTATATCTGATTGAAAATGAATAATTAAAAAAAAACAATGGTTTACTGTAAACCCTAAGAATCCTGTTTTTCCTCACCCTTGTATTGCTAAAGGAAAATTGCTGACAAACCTTTCTCTACATTTGACAAAGGAATAAAGAACTGTGACAACATGGAGAAAATATTTCTAAATCATGTATCTAATAAGGGACTAATATCTACTTCATTTCACCATTAAAAAGACACATATCACAATTTAAAAGCGGACCAAGGACTGGAACAGATATTTCTCCAAGGAAGATACACAAACAAACAACAAGCATATGAAAAGGGGGTTTATTATCATGTCATCAGCAAAGTGCAAATCAAAACCACAATGAGATCTCAGCTAGCACCCACTAGGATGGCATGACAATCAAAGAAGTGGGGACAAGAAGGTAGAAAATAATGGAACCTTTGTGTACTGTTGGCAGCATTGTTTAATAGCATGTAGTATATAAAAATAGTACTGTGGACAAGAGTTTAGCAAGCTCTTCAAAGGTTTAACCAAAACTTACCATATGACCCACAATTCAATTTCTAAGTCTATATTTGAAAAACTGCAAATAGGAATCCAAGCCGGGCGTGGTGGCACACGCCTTTAATCCCAGCACTCGGGAGGCAGAGATAGAAGGATTGCCGTAAATTCAAGGCCACCCTGAGACTACAGAGTGAATTCCAGGTCAGCCTGGACTAGAGTGAGACCCTACCTCAAAAAACAAACAAACAAAAAAAAACGAAAATAGAAATCCAAACAGGCACACATGAATATTCATAGCAGCCCGATTCCCAAGTCCCAAATGTGGCAGTAACCTAAATGCCTATCACGGATGAAGGTACAGCATGATGTAATATGCTTGCACAGTGCAATCCTGGTGGAGGGCCACCACAGACGACCCTTGAAAGCTAAAGAGAAGCCAGATGTGAAGGCTCACAGATAGATCGTCTAATTCCACTGGCAGGAAATATTCAGCGTAGGTAAATCTACATCGAGAGAAAGCACGCTAGCAATTACCAAGAGGGAGCTCTTAGTGGGTCCTGATTTTCCGCAGGGACAGAAGGAAATTTTCTGAACTAGAGAAGATGATTGCATAACACCGTGAATGTCCTAAATGCCACTGGAAGGAACACTTCAGACTCTCACCTCAATGATGAAAATAAGGGAGGGGGGCTGGGGAGATGGCTTAGCCATTAAAGGTGATGTGTTGTAAAGCCTGCTGGCCCAGGTTCAGTTCCTCAGTACCCCTGTAAAGCAAGATGGACAAAGTGGTGCATGCATCTGGATGAAGTTCCTTTGCATCCACAAGAGGCCCCAGCATGGGGGCTGGAGAGATGGCTCAGCAGTTAAGGCACTTGCCTCCAGTGCCTAAGGCCTGGGTTCAATTCCCCAGGACCCACATAAGCCAGACCCACAAGGTGGTGGCCCTGGTGCGCTCTCTCTCTCTCTCTCTCTCTCTCTCTCTCTTGAAAATGAAAAAATAAAATATTAAAAATTAAAAAATTAACAAAAAAATAATAAATTAAAAATAAATAAATATTTTTTAAAAGAGGCTCCAGCACACCCATTCTCATTCATAGTCTCTCTCTCCCCCCTTGCAAATAAATAAAAATATATTACAAAAAAAAAAAAAAAAAAAAGGAAGAAAATAAGGAGGCTGATAAATGGCTCAGCAGTTCAAGGCACCTGCTTGCAAAGCCTGCCGGCCCAGATTCAAGGCCTTGGCTCAATTCCCAAGCTGCTCAGGTAAGCCAAACACAAAAAAAAGCCGCCCAAGTATCTGGTGTTTGTTTGCAGAGAAAACATTTGCTAGTGATTTGCCATAATACTTAAAATGTAAGCTTTTTTCTCTGAATTTCAAAACTTCCATAATAATTTTTCTTTGGCTTTGTAAACTACACCAAGCTTGCACATGTGTGAAAGGCCTTTGAAGAAACTTTCCCTGGGCCTAGAATATTCTTCCTGTTAAGATCACATGATTGCATTCTTAAGGTCACTCAGCTCTTTTAAAATTCATGTTAAATAGCCCATGGCATTTCTTGATCCCATTTAGAGTTACTCAGTCACCTTATTACAACATTAAGTTTTAATTGTCCGTATAGTCTTCATCACTGTCTCCTGTTTATTATGTAGATTTATATATTTACATGTTCATTGCTGTCTAATATTCATTTCACTTCTCCACTGTTTAATTCTAATGTCATAATAGGCACATAGTCTGGATATACACAGTGGTGTCACCAGCATTTATCAGAGTGCCTGGCGTATTGTAAGGCTAGATAATTATTGTGCAAATTTAAAAAGCACAAAGAGGGCTGGAGAGATGGTTCAGCCAGCAGTTCAGGCTCTTGCTTGCAAGGCCTGGGTTACCCCTTACCCACACGTAAAGTCAGATGCACAGAGTGGGTGGCGCATGCATCTAGAGTTCATTTGCAGTGGCAGGAGGCCCTGGTGTGCTCATACTCACTCTTTCAATAAATAAGTAAAATATTTTAAAAATAAAAAAATACAAACAATAGCAGTACATGGGGAGGCTGAGGCAGAAAGACTGCCCTGAGTTTGAGGCTAGCCAAGACTACATAGTTCCAGGCCAGCCTGAGCTACAGTGAGATCCTGTTTCAAAAAATCAAAATAGGGCTGAGGAGATGGCTCAGCAGTTAAAGGCACTTGCCTGCAAAGCCTGCGGGCCCAGGGCTCAATTCTCCAGGGCCCACATAAAGCCAGATATACAAAGTTGTGCATGATCTGGAATTTGTTTGCAGCTGCTAGGGCACACCACATCCATACTCTCAAATAAATAAATAAATAGTGCATGCATTCTTTTACCTAGTAATTTTTTAAATTTTGTTATATATAAATAAATTTATTATATATAAATTTTAATACATATATGGAGAGAGAGCATCTAGCTTTACATGAGTACTGGGGAATTGAACCTGGGTCCTCAGGCTTTGCAGGCAAGCACCTTAACCACTGATCCATCTCTCCAGCCCCGTAGTAATGTTTTTGAAGTACCAATGACATCTAATTTTGATGGCAGGAAAAACAAGGTCATTTCTTAAAGAAGACTTGGCAAATTAAACTGCTGACATGCCGTGAGGCATTAGTTGTTCTGCGCTATTTTACTGTTAAGAGTAAATGACTGGGGACTGGAGAGATGGCTCAGTTCAAGGTGAGCTCGCAAAGCCTGAGGGCCCTAGTTTGGTTCCCAGTATCCACGTAAAGTCAGATGCATAAAGTGGTGCGTGTGTCTGGAGTCTGTATGCAGTGGCAAGGAGCCGATTCCCATTCATTCTCTTCAAATAAATAATTTTTTTCAAATAAATAATTTTTTTGGGGGGGGTTTCGAGGTAGGGTCTCGCTCTAGTCCAGGCTGACCTGGAATTCACTATGTAGTCTCAGGGTGGCCTTGAACTCACAGCAATCCTCCTACCTCTGCCTCCCGAGTGCTGGGATTAAAGGCGTGCGCCACCCAGCCTGGCCAAATAAATAATTTTTTTAAATAATGAATTGGTCTCAGTAATACCCTGAAGTCCTTATCATGAGAACATTTATTTAGCATGCATTTATGCAAGCTCATTCTGGGCCAGGCTCTGAATGGACTAAACGAATACAATATAGTTTGTTCATAATGAACCAATGAAAAAAATCTTCCCATAGCCCAACAACTCCTTCCCTTTTGAAAGAACGGTGATGACCTTATGTGTCAAGTCGAGGTCATTACTGGCCTGACAAGCCTTCTGTGCTAGGCATATGAAGGCCCACACGGTTAGTGAGCTTATAAGTATTTTCAAAGCAAGATGATCACCACCACCAATTTAAGCTGAGTTTGAAAGCTCTGGGTACTTTACAAAGAAAGCCTCCTAAGACTCTTACCCTACAACTACTCTCTCTCCTCTACATGAGTACGTGTGTGTCTCCTTCCCACAATTCAATATGCCTACCTCACCCAGCTTACAGACCCAGGTATCCCCGATGGGTCTCGAACTCTCTATGTAGCTGACGATGACCTCCCCAGTGCTGGGATTACAGGCACTGAAAACCACTCGCGATGGTGGGCACGGAACCTTGGGCTTCATGCTTGCGAGACAAGCGCTGCAGCAACTGAGCTCCCTCCACGCCCAGCCCCTGGCCCTTTAAGGATCCCATCTCCCACATCGCTCCATTCCTCACCTGATTGCCCAGCACTGCGGTGGCACAAGCGGTGGACACCTCCTTAGGTCCAAACCACACCGAGGCGATGCGGGAGGGCAAGCCCAGGATGAAGACCTGGGCCACGGAGCACAGGCTCTGGCCCAACATGGTGACCCAGAAGAGATGCCGCCCCACGCTGCCGCACTTGACCCAGGCGCCCAGGCAGTTGAGGCCGGAG
>PVHP010021588.1:0-29340 GCA_004024765.1 Zapus hudsonius | reverse complement strand
GGGCCAGGAAGACTGGGATGAGTACTAAGATATACAGGATCCCTTGCCACAAGGACTAATACAGACAGCCCACAGAGGAGGATATACAACTGATCAGGGATGGGGAGGGGGGGAATTGGGGAATTCGGGATAACAACGCATGGTTTGCCCACTAAATAATGTAACACATTATGGACAATAAATATATATTAAAAAAATTTATTTATGTATTTATGAGAGACAGAGACAGAGAGAGAGAGAGAGAGAGAGAGAGAGAGAGAGAGAGAGAGAGAGAGAGAGAGAGAGACAGAGAAAGAGAGAATACCAGGGCCTCTAGCTACTGCAAATGAACACCAGATGCATATGCCACCTTGTGCAACTGGCTTTACAAAGGGTACTGGGGAATCTGACTTGGGTCCTTGGGCTTGTAGCCTGAGCCATTTCTCCAGCCCATAGGCCACTTGATACCTACCGGAGCTGGTTCTGGATCTCCACCTTAGGCAACCAGCCACTGCCAACCACC
Source organism: Zapus hudsonius (assembly GCA_004024765.1). Taxonomy (NCBI): domain Eukaryota; kingdom Metazoa; phylum Chordata; class Mammalia; order Rodentia; family Dipodidae; genus Zapus; species Zapus hudsonius. The sequence goes on along the minus strand of PVHP010021588.1, from coordinate 28,838 downwards.
ATCATGCTCTGTTATGCTGCAGGTTTTGGCTTTCATTCTCACAGGGTTTAAAACTTCCAGCTCCCAGAGCACCTGCATTTATTTTGGATGGTTTTTCTTCTCTCTCTCTCTCTCTCTCTCTCTCTCTCTCTCTCTCTCTCTCTCTCTCGATATGGGAAGAGACTGGGGCTTGAACCCAGGACATCACACCTCCTAGGCAAGTGCTCTACCACTGACCTATAACCCCAGTCCTTTGACTTTTGTTTTTAGACAAGGTCTCACTAAATTGCCCAAGCTGGTCTTGAACTCACTGTGTAATCCAGGGAGGCCTTGAATTTACAAACTTCCTGTTCATTTTAGCCTCCAGAATAGCTGGAATTATAGGTCTGATCCACCAGGCCCAGTTCACAGTTCTCTTTCTCTCTCTTTTTTTCAAAGGTAGGGTCTCACTCTACCCCAGGCTGACCTGAAACTCACTCTGTAGTCCCAGGCTGGCTTTTGACTCTGAGCAATCCTCCTACCTCTGACTTCTGAGTGCTGGGATTAAAGGTGTTCATCATCATGCCAGGCTCACTCCTCTTTCAAATAGATACTTTGGCTTTTTGTGATACCTTCGTTTCCTTCACTCATCCCTTTCATATTTATATCTGCCTTTAAAGTGATGTGTTATGGAATAGAGAGATGAAGGCTTTTGCTTGCAAAGCTTGATGGCTCAGGCTTGATTTCACAGTACCCACATAAAGCCAGATGCACAAAGTGGCACATGCATCTGGAGTTCATTCGTAGTGGCAGAAGGCTCTGGTGTGCCCATTCTGTTTCTCTTTCTCTCTCTTTGTCTCTTCCTCTCTGCTTGCAAATAAATAAAATATTTTTTTAAGAAATCAACAATGTTTAATCCCAACACTTGGGAGGCAGAGGTAGGAGGATTGTTGTGAATTTGAGGCCAGCCTGGGACTACAGAGTGAGTTCCAGGTCATCCTGGGCTAGAGTGAGAGCCTACCTGGAAAAAGAAAAAAATAACCAAAAATCCACAATAAAAACAACCACCACAAACCCACACAACAACAAAAATGATGTGTTGGGATTAGAGAGATACTTCAGTGGTTAAGGCTCTTAACTGCAAAGCCTAAAGACTCAGGTTTGATTCCCCAGTAGCCACATAAAGCCAGGGGTCACATGATCCTGGAGTTCATTTGCAGTGGCTGGAGGCACTGGTATGTGCTCTTTCTCACTCTCATAAATAAATATATATTTTTTCTTTTAAAAATGGTGTGTTACAAAGGGTTGCAAAGGAAGATTGGGCCTGGTGTGGTGGCACCCCTCTTTAATCTCAGCACTCCGGAGGCAGAGGTAGGAGGATCACTGTGAGTTTGAGGCCAGCCTGGGCTAGAGTGAGACCCTACCTCTGAAAAAGCTAACAATGCTAGGCATGGTGGTGCATGCCTTTGATCCCAGCACTCCAGAGGCAGAAAAAGGAGGATTGCTTTGAATTTGAGGCCACCCTGAGACTACATAATAAATTCCAGGTCAGCCTGGGCTAGAGCAAGACCTTACCTTGAAAAACAATACAAAACAAAAAAAAAAAAAAAAAAACCCAAACAACCAACCAACAACAACTCCCGCGCGCGCACACACACAAGGAAGATTAGTGTGGTAGCTATTGGGCTAGAAGATCACAAGTTCAAGGTCAGCCTGGGTACATAGTGAGGCCCTTTATCAAAACAAAAGTGCTACCTGGGGAAGTACTTCCTGAAGAAACCTGTCTCCCCTTCTTTTGGGGAGGGCATCTCTTCATCCCTTTGCCTTTTTCTACCTGTTGGCCTAGGAGCTTTTTAGGGGTACACTGAGAAGAGAGCTCCCTGTGGTTTAAATTCTTGGGTCGCTGGCCATACCCTAAATATTTCTTTAGATGGATGTTGTATATTTGAACTGGGCAGAGGCTTTTGTTAGTGGATGTCAAGGCTGATTCACAGAAAGCTGCAAAGAAGGACTTAATGTGAGTGAGAATGCCCCCCACCCTTCTTTCCCTGGCACAAGGCTGTGCAGTTACAGGGGACTTGAGCCATTTGTGTAATTTTAAATTTCCTAGTAGCCACATTTCAAAAAGGCAAAAAGAAGTAGTGTAATTAGGGTTATTAACATTTTTTGTTGTTGTTTTGAGGCTGACTTGGAACTCACTCTGTAGTCCAGGCTAAGTTTACTAACATTTTATTTAGCCTGGTAAACCCAAAATGTCATCATCATTTCAACATATGATCAATAGACAGTCATTCACGAGCTATTTTGTCTTCTATTTTTAGCACTCAGCCTGTGAGATTTGGTGTGTATTTGACACTTGCAGCATACTTCAGCTAGAACCTGCCACATTTCACTTGTTTAACCTGGGTTCAGAGCTTCCATGTGGGACAGCCAAGATCAAAGTTACCCAGGTGAGATAGAGAAGGTTTTGTTCTCCGCCCACACTGCCCTCCAAATTAACCTGCCTAGTAAGCTAAATCAGGACAAAGATATGTATCACTAGGGCTTTAGAAATGAGAATCCCCCCTTCCTCCCTCCTTCCTTCCCTTCCTTCTTTTTTCGTTCTCTTTCTTCTCCCCTGCCCTTTCCTTCCTTCCTGTTTGAACCCAGAGCCTTACAGGTACTTGGTGTCAGTTCTAGATATGTGGATTTAAGTGTTTGGATAACACAATCAGCAAGTGGACTGTTAGGTGTATATAGTTATGTCACCCTCACAGAAACTTTGCTTCCATCAAAGCTGTTCATTCACTCATTTTTCTTGGATTAATGAGTTTCAAAAGCTAAAGTGAGGGCTGGAGAGATGGCTCAGCGGTTAAGGCATTTGCCTCTTGTGCCTAAGGCCCTGGGTTCAATTCCCCAGGACCCATGTAAGCCAGACACAGGTGGTGGCTCTGGTGTTCTCTCTCTCTCTCTCTTTCTCTCTCTCTCTCTCTCTGTCTCTCTCTGTCTCTCTCTCTCTGTATCTCTCTGCTTGAAAATGAATAAATAAAATATTTAAAAAAAAAAAAAAGCTAAAGTGAAGGCAGTTGCTCCCAGACTCTCACTGCTGAGCCACCTATTTTTCTCAGTTCTAACTCAAAGAGCACGAGTTTTCCTTCCCACTTTCTTTCATTTGGATTTCAGCTGAAATCTAAGCATGCTTGCTCTAATACTTTGGGACTTTTTCACCTTTTTTTCCCCTCATTTTTCTTTGCCATATCACCAAAGACAACCCCCCCTCCACCAAATAAAACGGAGAGATAATGTTACTTTCTGTTATCTTATTCAGATTCCTTATACTCTTTATACAATCAGGAAAAAATTAACTCTCCTATACAAAAATAATTGTGGGGAGCTGGAGAGATGGCTTAGCAGTTAAGATGCTTGCCTGCAATGCCTCAAGACCCAGGTTTGATTCCCCAGTACCCATGTAAAGCCAGACACATAAAGACACTGGCAAGAGGCCCTGGTGCACCCATTCATATTCTCTCTCTCTCTCAAATAAATAATAAATAAAAGTGGAAAACAGATGGATTTTTTTACAAATAAATAAACAAATATGTATGTATGTATGGGGAGCTTGTTATGTGGCAGACATTTACCATGTGTGATTTCGACTGCTAAGCCATCTCTCCAGACCCTCTAAAAGCATTGGAGAGAAGTCTTTTTTTTTTTTTTTGAGAAGTCTTTTTAAAAAATATTTTAGGGCTGAAGAGATGGCTTAGCGATTAAGGCATCTGCCTGCAATGCAGAAGGACCTGAGTTCGATTCACCAGTGCCCATGTAAAGCCAGATGCACAAGAGGGCGCATGTGTCTGGAGTTCATTTGCAGTGGCTGAAGGCCCTGTCGTGCCCATTCTCTCTCTCTCTGTCTCTCTCTGTCTCTCTCTCTCATTCTCCCTCTCTCAAATAAGTAAATAAAATATTTTAAAAAAATATTTTATTTACTCATTTTTAAGCAGAGATACACACACACACACACACAGAGAGAGAGAGAGAGAGAGAGAGAGAGAGAGAGAGAGAGAGAGAGAGAGAGAGAGAATGCACCAGGGCCACCACCTTGTGGGTCTGGCTTATGTGGGTCCTGAGGAATTGAACCCAGGGCCTTAGGCACCGGAGGCAAGTGCCTTAACCGCTGAGCCATCTCTCCAGCCCTTGCCACGTGTGATTTCATTCAATCCTGGCAAGATCCACATGAATTAAGGTTTATTAGTACAGCCACTTTTCAGGCAAGGAAACAGACATTTAAGTTGCTAAGTAACATGCCCAAGATAACACACCTAGTAGGGGGTGGGCTTGGGCCAATGGACTCCAGAGCCTATAATTTGTACTATACCACACTGCTAAATGTTAGACTTTAACATTCATCAATACCTTGTTTAAGGCTCCTGCTTCCTTTAGTAGCTTACTCTAAGCTCCCTTGCTTCTGGGAATTGTGGCAAAACTTGTGTCCTTTGATCTATGATATAAAAACCAAAGTTTAACCTGGGTGTGGTGGTGTGTACCTTTTTAATCACAGCACTCAAGAAGATGAGGTAGGAGGATCGCTGGGCATTCAAGACCAGCCTGGACTACAGAGGGAGAGCCAGGTTAGCCTGTGAGACCCTGCTCAAAACAAAACAAAACACCAATTAAAGCCATACTTGTGCTGACAGCTCAAATGATATCCCTTCTGGTCAAAACAAGCAAACAGCAACAACAAAGCTTAAGGCTGAGGATGTAACTCCATTGGTAGAGGGCTTGCCTAGCATGCATGAAGCCCTAGGTTGGATTCCCAGCACTATATAAGCCTGTAACTTGCCTATAACCTTAGCACCCAGGAGGATTCAGAAGGATTAAAAATTCAAGGTCATTTTTAGTTGCATAGCAAGTTATCTTGCTCTAGGATACATGAGTCCCAGCCTCATAAAACAAAATAAAACAAAATCTCCCCTCCAAACAAACACACACACGAACAAACAAATAAAAAACAACCCTCTTCCCCCAAACAGGCTATACCATTAGGGCAAAGGGCAGGTTGAAAGTCTTTCCATGTGTAATTCAGGCTGGTCTGGAACTGGCTATGTAGATCAGGCTGGCCTCCAACTTGCAACAATATACTTCTCTCTGTAGCTTCCAAATGCTGTTAATTATAGGTAAGTGCCACCATGTCTGGTTGTATAGAATTCCAGGCTAGCCTAGGTTATACTTCATGAGACCCTGTCAAAAAAGACAGCTGGGAAGGGAAAAGGAAGGAATCCATAGAACTTGACTGCTATTAAGTAAAGAGAAACAGTTCAACATTTCAAGTCTATACAAATATACCAACAGCCTTGTTCTGCTCATCTGTAAACTCTATGGAGTGGAACTCTGAAAGTTCTGGGATATAATTATTATCTTATTTTTTTTTAATTATTCATTGTCTTGAAAGTAGCAAAGCAAGCAAGCAGGCAGAGAGCGGTGAACGGGCCATTGGCATTTTTTCTTTTGTTCGCCCCTCCCCCAGGATCCTAGCTATTTGACCTGGTTGAACAGCGTTGGGATGGGAGCCAGACTTCTATATGCTAATGACGCCCCAGCCTTCTTGGTGATTCAGTGCGATTTTCTCCTCCTCCAGCCTCCTGGTGGAGGTGCCCGGGAAAGCCTGACTTCGCACAAGTCTCCCAGTTTCGTCAAGGGTTCTCCAGTGGAGTTCACACTGGCTTGTCGGGCTCCCTGGATGCCTCGGCTCACGTCGTATTACTCACTAGCAAATTCTTTTCACCTCCTATCGAAGTCGTGAAAGGTGACTCCAGAATCTCCAAGCTCCACTCCCCGAAGGGACTCTGGCAACACCCGGCACCGAGTCCAGAACTTCTGCCTGGTTAGCCTCCCTGGCAGCGGACTGCATTTCCCAAGTTGTCTTAAATGTCCCACAGTCCTCATCCAGGTCCCACCCCGCTCCCCAGCTGGCCCGAGCCCATCATTGCGGGTGTCTGGTGGGGGTGGAGAGCCGTGGTCGTGGGGGACCGCGCACTGACCACCGGCCATTACGTAAGGAGAGCCCTGGCTGCAGGAGAAAGCCTGTCATTGAGACCTTCCGGGGGGAGGGGAGGTGCTGTCCCGGGAGTCGCCAGGAAGAGTGGAGGCAGTTCCAAGAAACCCCAGAGAGGAAGGTGGCGGAGATAAAGAAAACACTTCGGGAACAAGAATATTAACTAAGCAGCCACAGAACCCGAACATTTAGCAAACGGCGGGACACGTGTAGTCCTTTCTGGGAGGAAACGGGCAGTTTTCCAACTTTTACACTGGAACCCAGGGATTTACCCAGTAGGGTAGTTGGGGGGGGGTCGTGAATGGGATTCAATGGGTTGTTAGCAATCTGTAAATATTTCTCTCCAGGAGCGCAAACTCTTTGCACTTATTAAAAAAAAAAGTAAAGGGGCTCAAACCGAGCTAGAAATATTCTCCCGTGTGTCTGCACTTGCTCCGATCGGGGGAAGGGAGGGAGGATGAGCTGCTAGCGCGGTACTGCCCCTTTAAGACCTGCTCACTCTCGGGCTCTACAAAAGGGAGTGACCTCTGGGCTTTGACAGCTCCCCTAATAACTACCAGCGCGCAGGCTCCGCCCACCAGGCGACCAGCTGCGCTGATTGGCCGGCGGGCCGGTATCCCGCGCTCTGATTGGCCCGCCGCTTCCCCTGAGCGAACCTTTAGAACTCTGAGACAGACAATATTCTGTTACATTGTAGCAAAATGGCGACTGTCATTCACAACCCCCTGAAAGCGTAAGTAAGACTAAAAAATGTACATATTCCGCGTGGTTTCAATATGAAAAAAAGGCGCCTTCTGCCTGCGTGCGTGCGCTCGGAGCGCTGCCCATGCGGGGCGCTGGCAGGCGCCTCCAGCTGCGGCGGGGCTTCTCTCTTTCTGTCTGCTCTTTACTTCTTCATCTTTCTTTTTTCTTTTTCTTTTTCCCTCCCAGCGCGCTGAAATGTCAGGAGATGCAATTCACAAAAAGAAAATTGTTACATTTGTGTTTGGTTTCTTTCGTGGACTGTGAACGGGGGATACCAGTTGGAGCTCCAGCGCTCTCCAGGAGCTGGGGGGGGGTCGTGGGTGGCTGTGTGTGGGGGATCGGCACGGTCCCCCGAGTCCTCGGTGTTGCCGGGGGCGGGGGGGGGGTGAGGGGAGGGTGTGCTGCGGAGCCCGGTCGGCTGGAGCGCGGGGCAGGGGCCGCCGCCGTGCGCTTGGCTGAGCCCTGCGCTCGGAGCCCGGGTCCCCGCCCGGACCGCCCGCCGCGGCTCCGGAGTTTGCGGGGCGCTCTCAGCCTACCGATTTCTCTCTCGCTGGGAGTTTGTGCAAGACCTTCCGGAGTTGGGAGGACCGCGAGGGCAGCCGCGGGTCCCGAGAGCCCCGGGGGCCCAGGTGATTTGCTCCAGGCTTTTCTGTCCCCCGGCAGCCAGCCGAGGGATCGGGAAGGCGCTCCGGGCGGTCATCGGTGTGTCAGCGTATTTGTGGAGGAACCGGCTGTACAGTCTATTAAGGACTCGGGTGAACTTGGGGGGTGGATCGGGAGGCAGGTCTCACCTCCTCCGGGTGAAAAGCCTCGGCGAGCCGAGAGGCGCTTCGGTGCTCCCGGTAGCCGCCGGGGGCAGGTGTCTGTGGCCGCCTCCGGGAGACTAGGCGCCGCAGACGCCGGGATCAGGGACGCTCGGAGCGGGGCGGGTCCGGCGAGGACTCGTGGAGGCCAGTGTCGGGGTCCGATAGCCAATTCCTGCCTGCCTGTCTGCCTGCCTTCTTCCTCCTTTTCATCCTGGCTTCCTTCCTTCCTTTCTTCCACTCGGTGGAACTGTTAAGCCGCCAAGTTCGCTGGAGATCCTGAAGCCGGGGGAGGCTTCGGAAAACTAGTGTCGCTCGAAAAGGGGCGCTATTGGCAGTGATGTTGGCAGAGGGTGGATCCCTGGGCATTGCCGCGCGACGTGTGCTCGCGGTCAGCGCCCCCTGGTATCAGGACTTTCCCGCCGGGATGAAAGCCTCCGGGGAGGGGAAGGTGCGCTGGAGTGTTTTGTGCCCAATTCTTCCTGCTGTGTGGTGGTGGTGCAGGACCCCGGTTCCTTGAACTCTGCGCTTCTGCGTCCTAACCCCGGCTCCTCCAGGGGTCCAAAGCCAGGTTCGCTCTGGGGAGCAGAAGGGGGGATTCCTAACTCCAGGGAACGCCGGGTAGAGCCCATAGTGTATGTGCCATCAGTACTAAGGAACAGGGGTAGGAACGCACCAGGTCTTGGAATGTATATGATATGTCACACATATTTCCATTAAGAAGACATTGGACGCTGAGACTGATTAGAGAGGAGTTTCCAGCGTCAGTTGTCGCTCCAAAGCTCACACACACAGCGCTTGCACAGCACAGCTTTGCACCCAAGAAAGAAAATGTTTTGTGGCGGAATAAATGGGCGTAACTTCGCCGCGTCCTCGCGGCCGCCGCTCGTTCGCGCTGCTACACAGCTGATGCTGTGCGTTTCTACCGAACCCACAGCTGATCTGCAGTTTTCCTCATTTCCAGCCGAAATCGCATCGCTGAGCCGATCCACCAACCAGGTCAACCCGAGTTAGATCTATTGCACGCAAGTGCAGGGGTTCCTTTAGGGGAAGCTGTACCTGGTTGCCCCGGGATCCGGCTCACGCGCGGCGCGCGTAGGATCTACGTTCCAGGGTTGCTCCCCCCCTCTCCCTCTCCCTCTCCCTTTCTCTCTCCCTCTCCCCCCTCTCCTTCTCCTCTTCCCCTCTCGTGTGTGTGTGTGTGTGTGTGTGTGTGTAAAAGGGTGGGGGAAGGGAGCGAGAAGAAGGTGGCCAATCCTGGCTAGTTAGTGGAATTAGTTCTGAATGACTCTGGTATGGATAATTGGAAACAGTTGCGGTAGGATGCATTGGCAACTGTCTTGGCACACGCACACCGGAGCACGCACCAACACCCCTGCCTGCCTTTTGTAGTTGGGAGCCGAGTGGTCACTTATAATTAGACGCCCCCTTTTGCATCCCAACCTCTTCCCCGGGGGCGAGAAGGCGTAAACAATAACTCCAATCCGTCAAGCTTCTTTTTTTTCTTGCGCTCTGGACGTTTTTAAAACTCCGTACGCTGGAGCACATGCGTTGTTATTGGAAGACCGACACCATCTGCCTTTTTATTGATTTTAAACAACTTGTTTAATAAAACATCTTATATATTTTATTGGTGTTTAGAACTTGCTGATCAGGAACAAAATGCACGTGGATAAATTATGCATGGGCTAAATTAGAACAAAGCGCAGCGACACGTCAAGCCGCCTATGGGATGGATGGGGGCGCAGGGAGGAGGATCCCGAGCAGGCTTGGAGAGCTCCTTGTTTATCCTCACGTGTCCCTTCTGACAATGAAACGGAGCTCAACGACATTAGCATTTTCTCTGTGTGCGTTATGAGTCTCCCCTTAAAAAAAAAAAGCCAATATCTCGGACGCCCCCTACAGAAACTGGTCACACAAAGGTTTCCTGTAGCATTAGGTCAGTAGCGGAGTGGTAGTTACTGCTGCTGGGAAGCCAGCAGCCCGCTTCTTCCATGCATCACCTATGCAAGGCTTGGCCTTCGAGGACCATGAACTCTTAGATTACCCTAGTTTGTCTCTATGTGGGGCACTCGGTAATTCAGATAGTGTAATTTAAATCTCTTTGCTTTGGGGGTCTTCCATAGGGCCCAAGCCTCTTTCTCAAGCCACATATCCTTTCTTGGCTTTTTGGCTTTCTTCCTTAGCTGTCTTTGATCTCCCCTCAACTCCCTTTCTTTTTTTCTCCTGTACCCTTCACCCCTTTCTCTCTGAAGCTGACAGCCTGGCTTCTCTCTGTTGTCCCCTTTAACATCTTATTACTGCCCAACAGGGTGTATGAGGCAGAAATTGGAGCCGCCTGGACAGATCAGATCACAAAGGGGACTCAGCAGGTGGCTCCACAGCCAAGTAGTTACATCTGGACAGACAAAACTTAAAAGTATTGGTGGAAATCTATGATGTGTAAATGGGAATTTCATATTATTGTTTAATTTAGCAGCTACTGTCTGAGCAAATATGGGTAAGAATTATCCTTATTTTTTATTTATTTATTTTTGAGGTAGGGTCTCACTCTAGCCCAGGCTGACCTGGTATTCATTATGTAGTCTCAGGGTGGCCTTGAACTCACTGCAATCCTCCTATTTCTGCTTCCTGAGTGCTGGGATTAAAGGTGTGTGCCATCATGTCTACACCTGGCTTATTTCTTGTATATGCAAGTAAGGGCCAGAGTGAACACATGTTGGTGACACAAATGGATTTGATAAAGGTGTGTGTTGTAAGCCACATAACATTGTATTCTGGTTGATTTCTGAATTCCAAGGAAATATGCTTTTAATATAAGTTTTTTTTTTTTTTCTTCTTTGAGGTAGGGTCTTGCTTCCAGTCCAGGCTGACTTAGAATTAACTATGTAGTCTCAGGGTGGCCTTGAATTCACAGTGATCTTCCTACCTCTGCCTCCTGAGTGCTCATATAAGTTTTAATCTTAATAGTTTAGGTAAACTACCTTCCCTAAATTGGCCAACAGCACTTTTAACAACTTAGTCTTTTAGTAACTTATCAAAATTCTGGTTTGGCTGGGGGGAGGAAAGAGGATCACTGGGAGATTGAGGCCACCCTGGGACTACATAGTGAGTTCCAGGTCAGCCTGGGCTAGAGCAAGACCCTACCTCAAAAACAACAACAACAAAAGTTCTGGTTTGTATACACACCTAACTGGGAATGCCTGCCACCTTCTTCCAGACTTGCTTATGCACATATATCTATTATGTTTGCTTAGAAAGGAACAACTATTATTATGTAATTATTCCATATAAACCAGTAAGGCTTTACCTCAAATTAATTATTTATTTCTAAAGAATGAGATAAGTAAACTATTTGGCCATGTTTATAACTGTGAACATACACCATATATGATTGTATCAATTTTTTTTTTTTTCTGGCTGAAGATGTAGCTCAGTTAGTTGGTAGAGTGATATCTAGCGTGCACCAAGCCCTGAATTCTACTCCGGGCATCTCATAAACTGGGTGTGGTGGCATATACCTGTAATTCCAATACTCTGGAGGTGGAGGCAGGAGGATTAGAAGTTCAAGGTTATCCTTGGCTATCTAGGGAGTTAACAGTAGCCTGGGATAAGTGAGACCTCCCCACCCCTAAAAACAAAACAAGCCAAAAACAAAACCAAAACTAATAAAACCCCTCATAAAACTAAACACACAAACCAAAAAACCTTTCTTTTGAGTTTTCCTAGCTTGGAGGTTTACACTGATATCCCTACTTTATGATTAAGGACACATCTCTGAGAGAAGTAAATGTTTACTTAGCCAAGATCCAACCCAGTTTATGTGTAGATGGGCCTCAGATCTTCATCTCTGTCCATTCTGTGATCAGACAGACTGCCCAGTCTAATCTAAAGTGGTCTGGGGGCAGGCAGTTTAGCTATCAGAGAGAAAGGGCTGGGCTGGGCTGGGGTGGGGTGTCACATTCCTGGTCCTAATCTCCTCTTGGCATTTCTGTTGAGGTGAGAGTTGTGAGTAGGGACTAAGTGAAGACCATTGTCGTTGGGACTTTGAACCTGCAGCCTTTTATGGGCATTATTTTAGTCCTTGATGGGAAAGGACCCTTACACACTGAATCTCTGAGAACTACCTTCTCCATTTGATTCTGGTTGCTTCTGTTTAAACAAACAAACAAACACCCCCCCCCAAAAAAAAAAAAAACTCCTAAATTCTCCAAACTTTATCAGCACACATTATTTTTCAGTGGGATGAATGTCTGGTTGTGATGATTAATTTCTGCCAGAACCCAAGTGGAGTCATTGTCCTGGAGCAAATCTCTGAAAATCTTCTGGCTTGCAGCCCTCCTGGGGAACATACGAAATTGTCTGTGCAGTAGGAGCTGCATAGGCCCATGATATGGACTGGAATTGAGTGGTGACTTACTTGGAGATTTCTCATTGTCCTCTTGACCTTTTTTTTTTTTTTTTGGAGCCATGCAGGTAGCTAGAGTTTGGATAAAACTGAGGAGAGTCATAATATCCCAAGCTGTTTAGAACCATTTGCTTAAATCAATTCAAAAAATAAAACGTATGGTCAATATTTTGTTTTGAGCATGCCCCAGCAAAAACATAGAAACTGAGGCAGGCGCTCTATCCTTTAGAGTGCGCCCATTCCGACTGCAGTGGTGCTGGGGCTGGCTCATAAAACCACACCAGAATCCAAGCCTGTTTATTGTCTCAATCTCTGCAAAGTAACTTTTGTGGTTTTTGAGTGTTTTGAAAGTCACTTGAAGAAAGAAATGTAGCCAAATGTGGCTAACCTCTGGTAAAATAAATAAATAAATAAATAAAAAATCCCACAGCCACTGAGATATTTTTTGCCTGGCTGGGGTTTTTCTATCAGGAGTCTAATGTAAGTATGATTCTCATTTTCAATAGTTTTAAAATATGATGATATTTAACCAGAAAAGATAGAGTGGCCTGGGGGTGGAGAGGAGAGAGGATGGAGGAGTGGATAAAACCACTGTGTGGTCTAGAACTCTGACGAGATGATGGTTTAACTGCCAGAGAGTTGGATAGGATGATCCATTGTAAGCTCCCAAGTTTTCTAGTTGAGGGAGAGAGGAGGGAGAGATGAGGTGTGGTGTTTTCATCATTTGTTTTGCTTATTGGTAGGGTTACTGGTGTTTCACAGTCTGTCAAACCATATGGATAAATGGAGCTAGCATCATAAAACTGTCATTGAGGGAAGGTTTTTGAAGCCTGTGATTTGCATTAGAGTTTTAAAAGCAGTGGTTAGGAGGTGTTGGTGGGGGAGGGGTGGGAAAAGAGAAGCAGAGTGTGGGGAATGTCTAGGCTGTGTGTTTGTGGATCATAGTATTATGTGGGGTGGTAGCAGAGGAAGAAAGGAAAGCTTGGGGCGGCTCCAGGGGCTCTGTGTGGAAGCAGGGCGGGTGAGGGGATTAGACTCAGAGCTAATAATGGGGTTCAAATAGCCCACATGAGGCCTCTGCCACCCAGGCCTGGGATCTGAGTCTGGGGAACAATAATGGCACACGTCTAACCCCCCTTTTGCCCCCTCCTTTCTCCCTGACTCCAGGGGCTGTGGTCATCTCAGGTTGCTCTGAAATGATGTTGCTATTCATCTTGAAAATCTGCTGCTTGTATTATCTGCAGTAGAAATCTCAGCCAGAAATGTTTCCCTGTCCCCAAACTTTTACCTGATATCCATGTGGCCCTTTCTCAAATACTGTCCCCCTTCTGTGTTCATTTCTCATCAGTGGCTTATCTTTAGTGACTTCAGAGTAAGGGACGAAAATGGCTCAGGGAGAGGAACTCAGAGTCCTACACTGGCCTCACCACCAGCCAGCTTTGCCAAGTAACTTTCCTGAACTTCCGATGTACTTTGATCCCCAAAGTCAAAAGGTCCCTGGTTCTTGTGGTGGTCCCTTAGGATGGGGAGGACAGCAGTCAGGGTTCTGATTTATTTAGCCATTTATTTATTTATTTATTTATTTGTACCTGTGTTGTGTTGTGTGTGTAGGCACACCAGGGTCTCTCATCTCTTCAAAGGAATACCAGATGCTTGTGCCACTTTTTGGGTCCAGCTTTATATGGGTAGTTGAGTAATTGAACCCTACCTGGCAGGCTTTGCAAGCAAATGTCTTTAACCACTGAGCCATCTCCCTAGTCCCTTAATTATGTTTTTAAAACATGATTCTCAAGGGGAGTCCCAAGATTGGGGGACCCTTCTGCAGTTTCAGTCTTTGGGTCCAGTCTTGTCACATGGGACTCCCACTTGGCATTCTAACCTGGGTGGATCTTCTCCAGGTTGAAGCTGGAGGACCAGGTGGTGTGCTTAGAATGTGGCTTTTCTCTCAATTCTTCCTTTGATTAACACCACCACTGGAGGCTGCTGGGACAGGAAAAGAGAGCTAGAAGATCATTTGGCCTATTTTGATGTTTAAAAGCACCCAGATAATGGTTTTGGTTGTGAAAAAGACTGGAATTTCTGAGAACATTTGTCTTTTCCTCTTTTTTCAAAAAAGTGCTGGCAGGGCCCGAGTGTATAGTTTAGTGGCAAAGGATTTGCCTAGCACGTGTGAGGTGCTGGGTTTGATCTTCAACTTGAGGGTGGGGTTTGGAGAGAGAAGTGGGATCAAGCCTCCAGCCAATCCTCTGGATTTCATTTAGCAAGAATCTGTCTGGCCTTCTCTTTACCGTGGCCCCATGCTAACTGACATGGAAATAAAGTCCTTAGTTCCTTCATTTGTACAGCTACAAGAACCTGGCCATTAGCGACTACAGCTAGTGGACCTGGATGGATGTCTCACTGTGTTACTGATGGGGAACTAGAGGTACCCAAGGGACACTCAGGAGGTGGCCTGCACCCATGTGGCCACCACCAACATCTAGAATGGACTCCACTACTGCTCTCTCTCTATTGACATGCCTCTAGAACATCCCAGGTTCCATTCCATGGTGGGGGCGGGGTGATTACCAGGGGTTTTTCTGTGTGGTTGAAAGCTCTCTTGGCAATTTTCTTTCTTTCTTTCTTTCTTTCTTTCTTTCTTTCTTTCTTTCTTTCTTTCTTTCTTTCTTTCTTTCTTTCTGTCTGTCTGTCTGTCTTTTCTTTCTTTCTTTCTTTCTTTCTTTCTTTCTTTCTTTCTTTCTTTCTTTCTTTCTTTCTTTCTTCTCCTTTCTTCCTTCTTTTTAAAATATACATATTTTTGTTTTTTTCCAAGGTAGGGTCTTACTCTAGTCCAGGCTGACGTGGAACTCACTCTGTAGTTCTAGGCTGGCCTCAAACTCACAGCAATCCTCCTACCTCTACTTCCCAAGTGCCGGGATTAAAGGCATTTACCACCATGCCCTGTGCATTAAATATCTTTATAAAATTCTTCAACTATCATCACTGCCCACTAAAAGAACTTTTTCATCATTCTAAACAAAAACTTCATGTGTACTCATCAAACAATAGCTTACTTGGCTGAGAGTATAGCTTAGTGGTAGGTCAGATGCTTACTATGGGCCAGGCCCTGGGTTCACTCCTCATCATCAAAAATAAGCAAGCAAACAAGGGAACACTTTCCCTGCTTCCCACAGCAAAAGCACCATTTTGCTTTCGGTCTCTGTAAATATGCCTATTCTAAGGGCTTGATAGGAATGGAATCCTACGGTATTTGTCCTTTTGGGTCTGGTTTATTTCACACAGCACAATGTCTTTAAGGGTCATCCATGCTGTGGCATGTATCAGAACTTCATTCCTTTTTATGGCCATTGTATGTATAGCCCACATTTTGTTTATCCATTTATCTGTTAATGGACACGGCCATTCCTACCTTTTAGTTTTTAGCTTTGTGGGGGTAGCTACTTGAGTCCCTCCTTGCAGTTCTTTTGGGTAGAGGCCTACATTTCCTTCATTTTTGAACACTTTAACATTTAGGGGTGGTCTTCCTTCCTTCCTTCTTTTCATTTCATTTCTTTTCTTTCTTTCACTTTTTTGAGGGTGTCACCCTAGCCCAGGCTGACTCACTCTGTAGTTTCAGGCTGGCCTTGAACTCACAGTGATCCTCCTTTGTCTGCCTCCAGAGTGCTGGGATTAAAGGCACATGCCACCATGCACATGGCAAGGCGCTACATTTCTAAATAGTACAGGTAACCTCCACATTATAATACTTCCAGCAATGCTAATAGGAGTCTAGAATTCAACTTCAGAACCCTTTCTCTGAGCATACCATTGACTTTTTGGAGTAAATGCCCTGGGAACTAGGAACCTAGAGGCTCACTTCTTCCATTCCTAGCTACAAGGATTGCCCCCACCATGTCCCTTCACCATGTATAGCCGGGACTCCCTTCTCTCTCTGTTTTTGTATGTGTGTGTAACAGAGGAAAGAGGGGCACATCAGGGATGATAGGACATTGAGAGTCAATGGTGTGGCTCACAGCTGTGTGGCTCACAGATGATGTGTGACTCACAACCAGTAATCCCAGCACTTGGGAGTTTGCAGCCAGTCTGGCTATTTAGTGAGTTCTAGGCCAAGCCTGGGTTACAGAATGAGACCTTGTTCCAGAAAACAAAATCACAGGCTGGGGATGTTGGTAGAGCATTTGCCAGGCATATATGAAGCTTTGAGTTCAATCCTCCACACTGCACAAGCCACGGTGGTGGTGTACACCTGCAATCCCAGCATTCAGAAGATGGAAAATAAACAAAATGTGAAAAAAAGGTGAATTGGGGCTTTGGGGAAGTTGCTCAGTGGTTAAAAACACTTTCAATTGCCCAGTACCCACATAAAGCCAGATGCACAAAGTGCATTTGAAAGAGGTCCTGGTGTGCCCATACTCACTCTCTTTCTACCTCTCTCTCTCTCTGCTTTAAAATTTATTTATTCATTCACAAATAAATAAAAATACTTTTAAAAAAGTGAGTCAAGAGCTGGAGAAATGGCTCAGCAGTTAAAGGCATTTGCTTGTATAGCCTGTCAGCCTGAATTGGCTGCGGTTTGATTCCCCAGTACTCATGCAACATTAGATACACAAAGTGGTGCATGGGTCTGGAGTTCATTTGCAGTGGCAAGAGGCCTTGGTGCACCCATTCATGTAATTCTTTCTTTCTCTCTTTCTGTGCTTAAATAATGAAATAAACAAATGAAAATAAATAGAAAGTCAGGAGGAAACTATGGAGACAGATCTGGGAGAACTGTTTTTTTTTAAAAAAAAAGTGAGTCAAGGGGCTGGAGAGGTGGCTCAGCGGCTAAGTCGCTTACCAGCAAAACCTAACGACCTGGGTTCAATTCCCAGTACCCACCTAAAGCTAGGTGTACAAAGTGGTATATGCATCTGGAGATTGTTTGCAGAGGTTAGAGGCCCTGTTATACCCATTTTTTCTGTCTTTCTATCTTTATTTCTGCTTGCAAATAAATAATAAACTTTTTAAAAAAGTGAGTCAAGAGTCAAGCCTTTTTTTTTGTACAGTGAGGAGAGCCTGAATCTCCTATCTTCACCCTTCCCCTACCCCTACCCTTTTAACCTCCAAAGGGCCTTTTAGAAAGTAGAAATTCCAAATGTGAGATGTTCCTAGGAGAAGTAAAGTTTCTTATAGCTGACAGATGCTTTCTCAGAGCCAATATTACCTAATCTATTAGCCATTGATTGATTGATTGATTGTGTGGTGCTGGGGACTGAGCCCAGGGGCTAGCCCATGCTAGGTAGTACTCTACTACTGAGCCATATATCCAGCCCTTGGATTATTTTTTTGATCTTAAATATATATTTATTGTCCATAATGTGTTACATTATTCAGTGGACAAACAATGAGTTGTTATCCCCAATTCCCCAATGCCCCCCCTCCCCATCCCCAATCAGCTGGATATCCTCCTCCGAGTACCATCTGGATCAGTCCTTGTGGTAGGGGACTGGATTTTTTTTTGAGACAAATTCTCACTAAAAAATTGTTCAGCCTGGCCTTGAACTCATCATGAGCTTCCTGTCTCTGCCTCCTGAGTAACTGGGATTACAAGACTCAACCACCATGCCTGGCCTAATAAACAGTACATTAAAGATCGAATCTGAAGGAAGCTGGGTGTTGTGGTGCATGCCTTTAATCCTTTAATCCCAGCTATGAGTTTTAGGCCAGCCTGAGAGTACATAGTGAATTCCAGGTTACCCTGGACTAGAGCAAGACCCTACCTCCAAAAAACAACCAAAAAAACACAACAAAAGATCAAACCTCAAGTGAATGTTTCTGGCATCATGTCTAATCATTGTTCCTCAGGGTGTCAGACTATCCCTGAGAACTCAGGGTTTTCTTAAGGTCTGGGTTTGAAATTAAGTGGGGAGATGAACTCATGGACAGCCCTCGTCTTATTCCCCCTTGACAGCCGTTAACTAAGTCCACTGACAGTCAGCACAAGTGGAAGTTCAGCGGAGAGAGAGGGACACTTTTCTTGTGTCCTCAGTCAGGCTCTGGCTGCTTCCCCCAAGATGACCAAGGAGAGAAGGTGAGGACAGCTGGCCCTTGAATCCGATGAATGAAGACAGGTGAGCTGTGACATCGAATGTACTCAGACATCCCAATCTCCAAGTTATGCCTTAGATCCCACCCTCGGAAATGCTTCATATATAATTTTGCTGCAACACAAGGAACATTTACTCTATATAAAAGTAAAGTAAAGCTGGGTATGGTGGCATAGCACGCCTTTAATCCCAGCACTGAGGGGGCAGAGGTAGGAGGATCAATGTGAGTTTGTGGCCAGCCTGAGACTCCATAGTGAGTTCCAGGTCACTCTGGGCTAGACTGAGACCCTGTCTCACAAAACAAAACAAAACAAAGAAATAAAACAACAAAAACAAAGCAAAGTAAGTAAAAAAGCATTCCTTGGGCTGGAGAGATGGCTCAGCAGTTAAGGTACTTGCCTGCAAAGTCTAACAAACTCAGGTTCATTTTTCAAGTACCCATGTAAAGCCCGATGCACAAGGTGGCACATGCATCTGGAGTTTGAAGCATATAGAGGCTTTGGCATGCCCCCTCCCTGCAAATAAAAATATTAAAAAAGTCTATCCTACTTCCACTACCCTTAACCAATGGCTTTCCATGCATCTGTGTTGAACTGAGCCCAGTGAGAAGAACCTCCCTGCACTTGGCTTCATCCTGCCCTGGCCAACACCGATGCCAGCCTCCTTCTCAAAACCCAGCAGCCCAGTGGCTCCCTCCCTGCATTCTGGAGCTTCCACTCCCAGAAGGGCCTCTGCTCTCTGATTTTCCTTCGGGCCTCTTTCTTGCTCTTTGCACAAAGTGGAGCAGGAGCCTGTGGAGCAGGAGGTTGACTGTTCCCTAAGGCCTCTCCCAGGGAAACCACTGTCAGTGGGGGCGATGGGCTGGGGAGAGGGGAGGCAATGCTGCTGGAGATGGGGGAGGGCAGGGTGGCTGGGGCATTGGGAGTGGAGAAAATATATTCTCTCCTGCTAATTATTTTCCCTGAAGACTTAGCCAATGCAGAACCATCTATTATCATGGGAACGCTCCATGGTGGTTCTGCCGTGATGAATGCTAAATGGAAACAAGCAAGAAAAATTAACAGGCGGCTGCCTCTGTCCACCTAATTAAAATGCATATCCAAATGCATAATTCCTTATGTTTCCCCATACACACACTCCCCTTCCAATCCCAACTCTATGGAGAAGAGAAAAAAAAAAACACTTCCCCCCAATCATTTCTCTTGATTATGTTTTCATCCAGAAAGAACGGAGGGCTTCCCTCAGAATAGGGAAATCTTCTAACAGTTCAAAACTTGATGATTATTTTTTAAAAATAAATTGGGCCTGAAATTATGAGCATTTAAAACATTTAAAATAAAAACCAAAACTTTATCTGACTGTAGGAAAAAAAAGAAAAGAAAAGGGGGAAGCAAGGAAGTTAAGACATTAAAAGAGAGAACATGCCTTTAATCCCAGCATTTGGGAGATAGAGTTAGGATTGCCTTAAATTCAAGGCCAGCCTGAGACTACATAGTGAATTCCAGGTCAGCCTGGGCTAGGGTGAGACCCTACCTCAGAAAAACAATGAACAAGCAAACAAATGAACAAAAAAGACTGGCTTGGATCAATCAGTCAGCAATGGTTGGCATTGCAATTCGAGGAGATCTTTTCCATCTCTGTGTTTTTTCTTCTGTTTCTTTTCTGTGTCTTCCCGTTTGATTGGTGCTATTTCCCTCAAACTCTTACAACATAGCCCAAGTTTTCTAGAGAGATTTTAAAGGACGATTCATCTACCCTTGTGTTTAGAAACACCTGAGTCACAGCCCCAAGTACGTTTGAAATCCAACATCTCCCATTTTCCCTCACTCAGCCCATCATTTTCTCCCACGCCAAAGAACTTTTGTCAGTCATCATACAATATTCCAAAGACATGAAACTTCAGTCATTGTGCTCAATTCGCCATCACAGGCAGAGCATGCTCCCCTGGCTGCCCCCCAACCCCCCCAATCCCCCCCCAAAGCCCCCGTCTGCCCTCCACGGCAGCCTCAGCTGTTGATTTATCAGGGCTGGCCGGTTCAGCAGTGCATGGAGATTGCTTTTAATTAACTCTCTTCATTTTTCCCAATCTTTAGGGAGCAGCAGCCATTTAATGATTTTAATATTTTATCTGGATTTATATTCGCCTTATTTGTTGTTTGACTTCTGCATTTGCTCTTCCCCAAATGCTTCCAGACAGATATATTTATTTGCCCCTTCCTCCTGTCCTCAAGACCTTTCCAGGGAAGGAGGAGTCTCCAGGGTTGGATTGTGCCATGCTTCACATTGGAAACTTTGTTTTAGGACACCCAATCTTATACCTGAAGGAACTTCCTTCTAAGCTTTTCATTAGAAAAGATTAGTAACGATGGAAAAAAAAGAAAGATAAAAATAAATTCTAGGGCTGGAGAGATGGCTCAGAGGTTAAGGCACTTGCCTCCAGTGCCTAAGGCCCCAGGGTTCAATTCCCCAGGACCCACATAAGCCAGACCCACAAGGTGGTGGCTCTGGTGCTCTCTCTCTTTCTCTCTCTCTCTCACTTTCTCTCTCTCTCTGTATCTCTCTGCTTGAAAATGAATAAATAAAATATTTAAAAAAATAAATTCTAGGCTGGGGATATGGCAGTTAAAGGCACTTGCTTGCAAAGTCTCCAGCCCAGGTTCAATTCCTTAGTACCCACATAAATTTGTGCATGCATCTGGCAAGAGACCCTGGTGCACCCATTCATTCTCTCTCTTTCTCTGCTTGCAAATAAATAGAAATAAAAAAAATACATTTTGAGTTGTAGAAAGTGAGGTTTCTTTGCCTCTTTTGTGCTTGCTCTGTGGACGTGAGCTGTGTGAAGAGCTGGATAAACCTGTTAACTGGGGTCACTCAGTCTTAACTTGAGGTCTGTCACCTTACCTACCCCAGCCTCACATAGGACAGCGGGCTTTTATTTCCTAAATAAGAGATAGGTTCTTACTATGGTGCCCAGTTTGCACTTAAGTGATTCTTGGCCTCTCCAGTGGCTGGTACTCCCTGTGTGTGCCATCATGCCTGGCACAGAGGGGCTTTTGGATCGTCTGCAGGGTGCCAGCTTTAGGGCAGGCTGGAGAGAGCTTCAAGCCTCATCTTCACTCAGGTATACATGGGATCTGTTCAGCAACTTCTTGGTAGCATAATTGCTAGTATGATCTGAAGAGGAAGTGATGAAGAGGTACCTGTTGCCTTCTCTGCTTGACACCTTCTTTGTCCTTGGTTCCTTTCTTGTGCCCACTTCCCAGTGGTGGGCAAAAGCATAGCCCCCAGCCCAGCTTCCTGACACTGCCTCTCAAGCTTCCTTTGCGCTGCTGGGTCTGTACTTTCTCCCAACAGCCCCAAAGAGGTCTGGCAGACCAGCTTGCAATGGGGACTAGTTTTTAGAACTAACATGTCTGCAAAATGTCCTTTTGGCTTCTAAGTTTGCAGACGAGTCTTCAGGGTTACTTGTTGCTAGGCAACCGCAGCTAAAGTTTGAGCCTGATCTGGGGATGTAGTGAATTGCTCAGGGTAACTTGTGTCATTTAGGGACTTCGGTTGGCAGTATTGGCCCTGAGAATGGGAGAAGATGTTCTTCCCTTTGCACTAGGGTTTTTAAAGTCTAGTTTAGAGCTGGGCGTGGTGGTGCACGCCTTTAATCCCAGAGGCAGAGGTAGGAGGATCACCAGGAGTTCAAGGCCACCCTGAGACTAGAGTGAATTCCAGGTCAGCCTGGACTAGAGCAAGACCCTACCTCAAAAAACCAAAAAAAAAAAAAAAAAAAGTCTAGTTTAGAAACTGTACATAGCTGTTTGTTTGGGTGATGAAAATGGTGTTCTCTTTGTATCTCATTACATGGGAGTACACCTCTCCCTGTAGCTCTGCCAGACTTGAAACCCTGTCTGTCTTCTTTATGGCAGGAGCTCAACTACATGCAGGAGACTTGGTTTCAACACTGCTCACTGGGCATTTCTTTTATAAACATATAACATTTATACACATATGTATATTATTTATTTGCAAGGAGAGAGGGAGAGAGAAAGAGAGATGGGCACATCAGGGCCTCCTTCCTACATGTGAGTACTGGGGAATCAAACCCCAGATGAGAGACTTTGCAAACAAGCACCTTTAACAACTGAATCTTCTCCCCATTAATATATATATTAAAAGTATTTGTTTATTTGAGAGAGAGAGAGAGAGAGAGAGAGAGAGAATGGGTACACCATGACCTCCTGCTACTACAATGAACTTTCTGGATCTAGTTTTACGTGGGTACTGGGGAATCAGACTGGGGCCATCCGACTTTGCAAGCAAGCACCTTTAACTGCTGAGCCGTCTCTCCAGCTCCACATTTCTTTATCCCTGTGGTAGTCACAGACATTTTCAAGTGTCTTCTGAAAGCTATGGATCTAGGAAAAGCATTCATCCATGTGTGGCCCTCTGCAGTGGTTTTGTGTGGTTCACAGCCCTCAGGGAACCCATCTGTGGAGGCACTACAGGTTCAGAGGCTCCAGGGTGGTTATCTGAGCGGCAGAGATGAGGGTGACCTCAGCCTGAAAGAATGCTAATTATTCTTTTGGCTTTGAGACAGGGGCTCACTATGGAGCTAGAGGTGGCCTTGAACTTGCTACAGTCCCTCTGCCCTAGCCTCCCATGTTCTGGGGTTCCAGGCGTATACCACCACACCTGCTGAAAGGATGCCCCCCTCACCTTTTCTCTGTTGTCTCACCAAGCTGCTTACGGCTGTTGTAGGTAGGCAGGTCTGTGGTCCTCCAGCCCTGGCCTGTCTTTAGACGAATGAGGTACACATCTACCTAATCCCCTCCACACAGTCCAAGTAGTTCATTTGCCCACTCTAGCGCTTGCTAACTTTCAGGTAGTGCTGGCCACACCTCACACCTGTGCATGCTCTTCTCTCAGGCATAGAGACACCTGATCAGGGCTGCTTACAGTGTAGGGCTCTGGAAGGCAGTGACAGTTGCTGTCTGTGCCTTTCTGTCCCTAGGACCTAACCTCACAGGCACTTGGTAAATAAATATGTGTGGGATAGATGAGTGAATGAAGCCAGGAGGCAGGTGTACTCCTCTGCTCGCCTTTAGCATTGGTACCATTCTGATTCTCTGCTTTAATGTTAGGGGTTTGGGAAAGCAGAGAAAATCCCCCAAGTATTCTATAATTTCAGGTGTCAGGAAAGAGCCACAGTCTTGGACTTGTCTACATGTAGGAGGTGCAGTTGAGCTCCACGGCCATACCATGGTTCTGGTAGAGCCAAACAGCTCTGCTTTCCCGCTTTGGTATTAGGAAGAAAAGGCAAACCTTTTTCCATTTCTTCCTCCTCTTCCTCTTCCTCTTCCTCTTCTTCCTCTTCCTCCTCCTCCTTCTCTCTCTCTCTCCCTCCCTCTCTCCCTGTTTCTATTTCTTTCTTATTCTGTAACCCAAGAGCTGGAGATAAGGCTCAGCAGTTAAGGCATTTGCCTGCTAAGTCTAATGACCTGGGTTCGATTCCCCAGCACCCATGTGAAGTCAGCTGCACAAACTTGTGCATGCATCTGGAGTTAGTATACAGTGGCAAGAAAATACTCAATCTTGGGCTGGAGAGATGGCTCAGCCATTAAGGCACTTGCCTCCAGTGCCTAAGGCTCCTGGTTCAATTCCCCAGTACCCACATAAGCCAGACCCACAAGGTGGTGGCCCTGGTGCTCGCTCTCTATTTCTCTTTCTCTCTCTGTATCTCTCTGCTTGAAAATGAATAAAGAAAATATTTAAAAAAGAAAATATTTAATCTTGGGTTTGTGAATAGCTATTGATGAACCAATCCCGTTTTATTGCATTTATTGTGCTCAGTTGTATATGTGTTTCCTTTAGCCTTATTCATACTATACTGCTAGGTTGTTTTTATTTTTATGTTTGTTTATTTTTGTGGTGCAGTGGATCAAACTCAGGGCTTTGTGCATACTAGATAAGCACTTTAGTACTGAGTTACTCCCCAGCCCTTCTGGTTGTTGTTTTAAGGCAGAGAAGAGCAGCAGGTACAAGCCTTGAAATGGTTCAGCCTGAGGGAGAACTCTGGTAAGAGTTCACTGTTCTACCAAGCTCTGGAGGTAACTTCAGCCCAACTATAGGTTTTAGTTATGTATTCTTTTAAAAAATATATATTCATTCATTTTATGTGTGTGTGTGCAAGAGAGAGAGAGAGAGAGAGATAAAAGGAAGGAAGGAAGGAAGGAAGGAAGGAAGAGGGAGATGCAGAGATAGGGTGCACTCCCTGTGTTGCAAATGAATGTCAGATGCATCTAGCTTTATGTGGGGACTGGGGAATTGAACCCAGGCCATCAGGCTTTATAAACAAATGTCTTTAACCTCTGAGCCATCTCTCCAGCCCTATTTATGGATTCTTGAGAGAATGCCTTGTGTACATTTTCACAGTGTGATGCCTAGTAATAACTCCCAATGACTCAGTGTCCCTACCATGTCCAATGTAGATGATGTCACTGGACAGTGGATGAAAGGAATGTTTTGGGATCATGCAAGTGTCTTTATCTCCCTCATTGGGAGAGACACTAACCTGTGATTACGATGCTTGTGTGTCTTCATTGTGTTGTGGACTCTTTGGAAGAAGGGACCACTGGAAAGGCCTGGCTCTGTCTGGAGGAAGATGGAGACCCGAGAAGGAATCGGACTCCTGGCATTAAGCTTTAGTCTGGGTTCTGGCCTGCTGGGTCTCCTTCAAGGTGAAAAGTCAGACAAACTGCTGATGGCATACAAAATATAGGCCGCAGGATTGTACAAAAATGCCCGTTACTTCAGAAAGGTCATATTGTGCCAGCACCTTTTCTCGAAGGTAACTCTGCTGCGGACCCAGCACCCAGCCCTTCAATTCAGAAGGGGCACACAGGGCTGTCCGGTTCCTGGTGCTCATTTCCTTTCTGGGCAGCCATCCCAGTATAACAGATACTTATACATATTCTGTCCTCATTTTATCTAATTACACATATCTCTGGGGGCTGGGAAACAGGTTTGGACCATTCTGTTTTAGGTCGTTGTACACTGAGTAGACGGGATGAGCACTGGTCTATCGAGTTCTATGACATTTGGAAAGTTCCCAAAGTTCCCTGGCCCAGAGCCTGCTCAATGCATTGTTTGTAACCCCAGAGGCTGGGGATCCCAGCCAGTGTCAGGGGAGAGACGAGCCTGGCTGGCTTGTGTGAGTCTGAAGTTTGGAGCTTCTCTGAGACCTAGATAGATAACTTGGAGCAATAGGACTCTTGTTTTCTGATCAGCCATGCTGAGAGGTCCCAGTGGCATTGGCCCCTTTTCTGGTGACCATTCCTTCTCACCCTTTATCTGCCCAGAAGGTCTTTAGTTTATAGAGGAATACAGAACCCCAGAAGCTCTGATGGATGGGACCCAGGGTTACCCCAAGTGCCCATCTCCTGTGCTGTCCAGATGAAGTGTCTGAATGCTACTAAGCTCTCACCCATCTCCACCTCTCTCTCTCAGACCCAGGGCTGGCAATGGTGGGTGACTTCATCTTCTGGTATCTCTCCTCAGGGCTTGACTTCTCATAGCTTTTCAAATCCACAGAAAGAAAAACCCCACAAGTAACCTGTCTATATTTCTTTTGCTTTCTGTTTATTTCATTTCTTGACTCAGGGCTAAGCTGCCCCAAGGCCCTCTGAGCTTCGGATGGAGGAATAATCCACTTACAGCTTCTTGCCAAGGTTTGCACCTCCAGCCTAGGCTTCCTTCTGACCCCTGTCGCCTTCATCTGTTCCCTATTTACAGCTTTCTCCTTTTCTCCATGGACTCACCTTCAGGAAGCAGTAAAAGGAAAGAAAGGGTGTGCTGGCTTTGTTCTTAAGGAGGGTCTGCAGGGTTCATAAACGTGGAAGTGGGAGAGGGAGGAGGAAAACCCAGCAGAGGGCCTGTGTGTGGGAGAAGCCATGAGGTCTCCAAGGCACTAAGGCTGCTCGGGCCATCAGAAGGTGGTTGTGAGTGGGGCGAAGAGTAGGTAGGACCCTGGGAACTGGGCAGGCTCCACAGAGGGTGATGCTGGGGAATGACAGGCAGGAAAGGGAAGGGAACAAAGCCTTGGGAAGTATTTGGATGACCCTGTAGAGACAGCACAAAGTCTGGGTGGGAGGATAGGGAGGCCTTCATGAAGGCAGGTGGCATGGCGGTCTTCAGTGGCGCCTCGGTTTGGCAGCAATTCCTGTGAAGCACTGGAACATTCAGAGGCCAGAAGAGAGGCTGAGGGAAGGTGGCTTGGTTGCCCTTCAGCAGGGAGGACTGTCCACTTCCAGTCACTCCCCTCACAGAGCAGAACTGGGTTGAGTTGAATCTTTGATCAGTGTTCCTTTGCTGTGTTCTTTTTTTGGTTTTTCGAGGTAGGGTCTCACTGTAGCCAAGGCTGACCTGGAATTCATTATATAGTCTCAGGGTGGCCTTGAACTCACTGCGATCCTCCTACCTCTGCCTCCCGAGTGCTGGGATTAAAGGTGTGCGCCACGATGCCTGGCTCCTTTGCTGTGTTCTGTGCACCTCCAGAGCGGGCACACCTGGCCTGCACTGGTGTGAACCATCAGTGCCTTTGGATATGGACAGCCCTGTCCAGTGAGTAGATGGATTTGCTGTAGAGGGCAGAAATGCAGGCACAGCTCATCTGAGTAGCAGGTAGAAATGTCTTCTTCATCTTCTGTGTTTTAATTTTTGCTCCTTTAACTTCTTTGTTTTTAAGATAGGGTCTTACTATAGCCCAGCCTGACCTGAATTTGCTCTGTAGTCCCAGGCTAACCTCGAACTCACATTGATCCTTCTACCTCTGCCTTCTGAGTTCTGAGATTAATGGCATGCACCATCATGCCAAGCTAATATTATTATTATTATTTTAAATGTGTAACCCAGGCTGGCCTCGAACTCCTGATCCTCCTGCCTCCGCCTCTTCAACAATATCCTACTGGCGTGTGCCACCACAACCGGCAATATTATTTTATTTTCATAGAACAAGTGTGCTAGAAAAGACTTTCAGGAAGAGTTATCTCTGCTATTTAATTAGTGCTGATATTGGGTCTTTGTGAAAAAGAACAAGAATTTCATGGACACCTCCATTTCACACACCCTGACCGAAGCCCACAGAGGTAAAGGGACTCTGGCCTGCACCTGGGCTCCTGGCATGGGTGAACTCTGTCCTTTGTCCCTCAGCTACAGAGGGGCTGAAAGTTCCTCAGACCCAGTTTCCTGAGGGGGAAGAGTTGTTCTGTGTGCTTGTGTCCCCTGTTGGGGACATGCCCATTGCTGGGGTGATAAGAAATAGTCTAGGGTCACCTTGCTCATCCAGATCTCCTGGGAGGGCTGGTGTGTGCATGCCACGGAGTGCCAGTTCCCAGAACACACTTCTGGTAGACAGGGCTCTGTGCCTGACAAGTTGGCATAGCAAACACCAGACCCCTATGTTATTTTTAACTGTCCAAAGTTTTTCCACGTGGTGTAATTGATGGGACTCAGTGGCCCAGGCAGAGAATCTAAACTTCAGCTAGTTTTACATCCCTTGAATGGGCATGAGTCTGATAACCAAACAGAAAGAAACCCTGTTTTCTGAGTTGCTGTTCTATGGCTCCCTGCCCGCCCAGCCCCCACCAGTCTCTGGGAAGAGCTTACATAGAGATAACCCAGCTCCCTGTGTGAGCCCCCTGTGTAGGCCGGACATCTCTGCTATCTGTGACCTTCTCCTCTCTCCTCTCTCTGAGTCCTGATAGCAAGGGACAAAGCTGTATTTTCAGAGCTTAAAAAGGACATTGAGAAGATTGGCATGCCCTTGCTGTCTCTGTCTCTTCTTCTGACCCTCTTTTTCTGTCTCTTCATTCTGCAAGAGGGAAGCCATTTTCTTGTTGTCCTCTGGGGACAGTCCCAGAGGGATGCTCTTATGTAAGGGATCTTGGTGTCTGGTGAGTGCCATCCTTGTGACAGCTGAGCAGATTTTTAGTTGTCTATGTCCAAGGGAAGGTGTTCCATCTCGCTGGCCTGCTGGATGCATTATGAACTTCCCTAGCTTTATCTCTCTCTTCTAATCCACGTGCCTCCGTAGACACTTGGCACTTGCACTATGTTAGTGTCGGGCATATGGTGTATCACCTCCTTTGGCCCTGGACATACAGTGGTTAACAAAACCAATGCAGACCCTATCTTCATGGCCTTATGATTCATTTGAGAAGACAGTTCTTAATTACATAATCACACAGCTATTTAAATACCCATATGCAATAGGATCTGTGTTATGTGGAGGAGTCCAGGGAGACAGGAGAAATAGTAGGGGAGACTACTTTTGGGTAGCGGAAGCAATCGTGTTGGGCAGTAGGAATAGCGTAGCATGGGCAGAGGTCCTGCGGCTGTTGGAGAACCTGAGGAAGGCCATGTGACCGGAGCACCAAGGAGTGAGGGAAGCTTAGAGAGATCAGCACCAGCCAGGGCAGACCGTGCAAGGATTGCGAACCTCATCCTAAAAGCAGGAAACAACCATGGCAGGCGGCTAAGCTAGGAAGTGACTCGATCTAGCTTATATTTGAAAAATTTCCTTCCAGCTATGGAGCTTGGGAAGGACAGGATGAGTGAGTTCTGGGGAGGTGTTTCTGGGTTAAATGTAGAAAATAAAAATGAGATATGTGTGCATGAAGAACAAGGCATTAGCTGGAGAAGGCCTTGGCCCCAGGGCTTCCCCCTGCCTGGCTTTACTTCCTCCTGTCCTTCCAGTCCATTGATGGTTTGGGTGCGCTGACAGCTGTAATTGACTTAAATTTTTTATTTAAAAATATTTT
>PVHP010021587.1:0-29280 GCA_004024765.1 Zapus hudsonius | reverse complement strand
GGTGGGTGGGTGGGTGGGTGTGTGTATTTTGGTCTCGCCTCCACTTATAAAGCCAATAGCAGTCAATCATGAGTGCTTGACCTTGAAATTTATCTAACTACTTCCCAAAGGCATTCATTCTCAATTCAACAAGTAGATTAAGTTCCCATTTTCTTAATACCACATAGTGGGGATAAAATTTCAAAACATAAACCTTGGAGGGAAGCAATCAAAGTATATCTCATAAGATACAAAAGGTATAAGAAATTAAAAAAAAAAAAAAAACTAAAGGAACAACATCAGAACTGACCAATAAAGAATTTGTAATTGGACCGTATATATTATTTGTGTCACTTTTGCCTAAATATCAAGCTCAAGGCATTGGATAACTAAGTATTTACTTCTGAGTATAAAGGATTATTCATTTACAGAGACATAAAATTTGAAGAGGTTGCAGAAGTTTTTGAGGCCCTCAGAAAGGATTTGCTACATTTAAAAAATAAAATCTAGTCAATATCAATATAATGTTTGGGACACATACGCAAAAATATCAGCAAGTTAATCCACGTAGTTGATAGTAGTAACAATGTCTTTTGCTCACAGCAAATTGGATGAGTCAGCAGTATATTGTGACAATTAATGAAGCTTTCTAAGATATATTTATTATATCAATCAATTCCAATTTATCCAAAACCATCTGTTCCTCCATAGGCTGTCAATTCCACAGCCTCTTCTTCAGACATCATATTCTACCTCTGGTGACTACCTGTCGGTTGCTTCTCCAGATATCTTACCACACGGGTCCCTGGCCCCCTGCTAAATGAGCCTGTCTCTCTGGCCAGTAGGAGACCTGGCTCAATCGAGGAAAGGTGAGCATGGCGGCTGGACAATCACACACAGCCGGGAAAAATGTCCAAGCAGATCTCAAAACTTTATATTCACATCCAACCTTATATACAATCTAGGGATGGGTTGCATTGCCTTATCTCTTACACAAAGGTGGCTCCGTAAACAGGAATGCAGCTACAGGAACTCAGGCAGCAAAGCTTATCACCTCTGCCTCAGGGGACACGGGTGTGCTAGGATTAAAGGTGTGTGCCCCACACCCTGCCTGTTTCTAAAACTTAGTTCATGGTTACTAAAACTTAGTTCAAGGTTACTCCGCTAGGCTGGGGCACAGCATGTCACCCTTTTTTGTTTGTATGCAGGAGAGGTTGTCCACACACCCTGGGACCACCTCATACTTGTCATAATTGTGGGGGAGTTTAGCTCCAAACAGAACCCCTCAAACCCCAGAACAAGGAGTGAGCCTCCAAAGTGGGCCCCTCATATCCTGAGAGAAAATTACTGTTGGGGGGACAATATGTGGACCCTCAATGCCATGACCTGTATCCCATTGACTTAAAAGCAATTAGCCTAGCCATGGAGACTGTATGAAGCAAGATTGAGGAAGCTTTATCCTGCTTTCTGAGCCCCTTTGCTGGTTTAAGTTCTGTTTGAACTTTTTAAGGGAATCTACATTAACTCCTGTATGATTAACAAAAGCATAATACAAAAGCACAATATTTCTTTAGTCCCCCCTACCTTAAGAAATAATATAACATATAGTATAATATTTTTAGCCCCTAAGGAATAACATAGAACATAGTATAATACTTTCTCACCCCCCAAGAAATAACATAAAACATAGTATAATAATTTTTTTAACAGTTGCTTGAAGGGAGTTTTGATTAGTCTCTGTTATTGTCCATCTCTGCTCCAGCAATCTCAGGGCAAAGGCCAGGGTAGCTGTTTCTTGTCCTTCTCAGCAGAGTGGGGGCAATGGCCTGCTGGGGAAGGGTGCCATTTAGCTGTAGCAGTGGCTTCTGTGGGGGCAGGGCGTTGTTCTGGCTGCATAGATTTGGGAGCAGCTGCTTCAAGTCCTGTCGGTTGTAAAGATGTCTGCACTCTGGACCTTTAGAAGACATGGGAGGCAGCTTGCATCCTCAAGGGTCCCCACATTCCTGTAAAGAAGCACAAATGTCTTGCTTTACGGGTATAATCCACAAGCAATTATTCATGTGGGGCAGGTCTCCCCAATGGGAAAGACACAGCCAAATCCTCTCTCAGGTCCTTGGCAACCTTTGTGGGGTCTCTCTCCTAAACTTATATAATTCCCCCCTCTCTTGAGGATACCCCAATTGCTGTTTGGAAATGGGGATGAAGAAATCTCTCTCTGGTCTTTTTCCTGCTGAATAGGAGACAAAGTTAAGGCAACTGGGGGTATTCCTCAGAGAGGGGAGGGTCCCTATCTAAGGCCCAGAGAGAGCCATTAGCCATATTACACATTGCAAAGATTTTGTCCTGTCTCACATTGTGAGGCAGGAGGTAGGGTGACTCCCCCAGACGTGGGGAGTGTTCCATATAGGGTGTCCAGTGGAGAGTGGTTCACTGTTAGGTTGCTGTCCACCATGGAAACTCAGATCCATCCCCAGAATTGTTTACTGAATGGCATCATAGCATCTGATATGGTCTGAGATAGTTCCTGTATGGCTTGCAATGCATAAGACATATATTAATAGTTATCAAGAGAAATAGATATAGCATTTTATTTTAATAACAGCACAAGTGTTACTATAGACAAACATAGTTTTGAAGCATTTTCAGCAATAAGTCCAAATATAGAGATCTAACCTTGAAGTCACCAGATCCAGAGCAGTCTAGAAAGACAGTATCTATGTTTGAAAACATACCAATTATTTAGGAAGGTTTGGAAACTCAAAGTGTAGAGGTTGAAATAGTTTTCCTCAGATGTCTGAACTTGTACCCTGGTGTAGGGAATGTCTTAAAGAGTTAGTTTAAATACACAAAATAAGACAATTGTTGAAATAATATCTTAGATAGAGACTCTAATTACTCACAATAGAGTCTGGACATTGTTGAATTAGAACAGCTGAGTTCTAATATCAATCTGGTTTTGAAAAAGAAAACATGTAACAACCAATGTTATTAGCTTAACATTAGGCCTTAATTAACCTTATATATAGTAATGATTCTTATAAACATAAGACAATTATGTTTTATCCACGACAGAAATTATATAAAAGCTTAAGTTCCTTTAACCTATTTACCTAATAGGAGGATAGAAACCACAATGGCTGAAATTAAACCTTAAGTTGCAAAAGTCCAATGATGACCATTTGATAGCATTAGCATGAACAAATAGAAACCATTTAAACCCACAATGTTTTTAGATGTGAGAACCTTATTTTAGAAAATTAATACCAGTAAGTAACCTTTATCTTAAAAATTTAAGTTTTCAATAAATTATATACTGACAAAGAAATATAGTTAGCCTGGGTGAGTACCTTACGATTTCTTTTTGTGGTTTCACAAGCAAAAGAACAGTTGTACTCTGTTTTATAAAAAACTTTTAGTATTTAAAGCTGACTTGGGGTGTGACTTAATTTTTTTTTTATTAAGAGACTAAGCAAATATCTTTAGCAACCACTATATATAGAAATTTGTACTTGCCATGAGTATAACTAATAAAGAGTATCTCTAACCATTGAACAGCCTGATCCTTAACATAGACCTATAAGTAAGACACTTTCTAGGGGCATTCTCACCCCTATTTTTTATTTATAAGCAAGCAAAAAACATATAGTACTTACAGCAGACAATGTCTCTAACCATTTAGCAATAGATGAGAAAAGAAACCTTATGTTTTTTTTCTTATGACTCAGTTTACCCATATAATCATGGACTCTAGCATCACAAGGACACAAATCTCCTCGTTTTATTTCCCTTACATTCGTCAATAAACCAGTTGGCCAGACAAGTTTATGAGGAAGTATTGGAAATATGACTGTTTTTGGGTCTGTATCTAAGGAGCTCTTTTGAATACAGAGTCAGATTGAGCACAATAATATCTTGATTTTTCTATTATTGTTTAGTCCAAGATTGAGAACCAGTACATATAGATGGCTTTTATAGAATTGGCGTCTAACACATATTTACCTTATATAGAATTTAGAGAAATACCAATCTGACTTAACTATTAAATTATATAAAATAAGTAATAAGAATTGGACATCCTTATTAATAGGAAATTAGACATTTTTATGTAATGTCTCAGTGAATGTAGTTTTAAGAAAATTGTCAACCCATATCTTTAATATTATGTATACATTTAGGCAAAATATAATACCTTTATTATATCTGGAAAATTTTTGCTACCTTGATAACTTTGAATATCTCTGACAAATCAACCTTCATAGAGTTTTTAAAACTGATTGAGGTACACTGAAAGAAAATAATAAGTCTGTGGCATAGCTAAAATTAGAACATTGTACATTAGACAGGTCACTTGAGTAACCCAGAAGAAGGAATTTCTTATCCCAGTAAACATATAAATTGACCAGAAACGAAATCAATCACAAATTGACCAGAAATCAAATCACTTGAATTCATCCTGCAGAGCCTTCCCTTAAAGTCCCATGGGGTCTCAGTCATCTCTTGGGGAAAGGCCTCATGGCCATATCGGATTCCTTATTCTATAGGCAACAAAGACCAATAACCAAAAGAGAGACAAAACTCAAAATCATAAAGGCAAAAATCAATTTCTCAAGTTGCTGGTCTCCTACAAACAAAAGGCTGTACTCCTTGGGGTTAGCCCTGAGTGACCATTGTTTTTCAGCCCCAGGGAGTCTGCACCTGGATTTCTGGATTTCTGACTGGCTGAAAGATATCACTTCTGTGGCATATTTTCTAAATTTGAGAAAATAGCAGACATATTATAACCCAAACTGGAGACTTTCTTGTACCAAATCCATAAGTATGAGAGTCATTGCATGTACCATGAGGCATAACTCACTTTTACATCTGTATAGACAGAGAAAAAGCCTTATAAATTAATTTAAATTAAGTCTAAGTAAGCTTAAATAAACTTACATATTTATACATGACCAATCTTTGCTATGATACTATTAATGCAGGCCTTATTAGCATTATTTGTGCCTTTCCTGGGGCTTTGGTGTGTGTCTCAGACCTCTAAGCCCGACCTCCTGACATAAGCACAGTGCTCTGAGCATTGGGTCCTGTGACTTACTGTTTCGTGGGTCTGTGGTCTGTGTCTCAGACCTCCAGGCCCAATCTTTTGCCATAAGCACAGCACCTTGAGCGCTGGGTCCTGACTTGCCTATTGCGTTACCCATTGGCCAAATGTGGGTCTCACTCACCTAGATTACGATTGGCACTCGATGAGCAGAGGGCTCCCCTGGAAACTCAGACAGACAAAACGGACAAGTATAGAACTGGGAGAAGCAGCGAGATTACCAGACTTCAAGTCCGCGTTCGGGTGCCAGATGTCGGGTGCTTCTCCAGATGTCTTACTGCATGGGTCCCTGGCCCCCTGCTAAATGAGCCTGTCTCTCTGGCCAGCAGGAGACCTGGCTCAATAGAGGGAAGGTGAGCGCGGCAGCTGGACAATCACACACAGCCGGGAAAAGTGTCCAAGCAGATCTCAAAACTTTATTTTCACATCCAACCTTATATACAATCTAGGGATGGGTTGCATTGCCTTATCTCTTACACAAAGGGGGCTCCCTAAACAGGAATGCAGCTACAGGAACTCAGGCAGCAAAGCTTATTAGCACTTCTATCACCTCTGCCTCAGGGGACACAGGTGTTCTAGGATTAAGGGAGTGTGCCCCACACCCTGCTTGTTTCTAAAACTTAGTTCATGGTTACTAAAACTTAGTTCAAGGTTACTAAAACTTAGTCCAAGGTTACTCCGCTAGGCTGGGGCACTGTCCATTATGGTATGGAAGGCATGACAAGCTTGAGTAGGGAGCCAGCAGAACATCTTCACTTCAGCAAGAATGAAGTAGAAAAAAGAGAACACTCTATGGAGTACAACTATGAAACCCCAGTGAAATACTTCCTCCAGCAAGGTTCCACCTCCTAAAGGTTCCCCCACCTTCCCAAACAATGTCACCAACTGGGGATTAAGTGTTCAAATACATGAATCAAAGGGAGACAATTTACATTTCAACCACCACATATGTAAAACCAGTAAACTTATTTACTTAATATAAATATATGCATTGTATTAGAAAAAACTTTAGGGGAACACCTAAAGGGTCTAGACTCAAAATCACACACACACACACACACACACACACACACACACACACACAAAAAAAAAAAAAAAAAATCCCCAAAACAAACTGGACCTAAACATATCACTTAACTCCCATTTAATTACTTGTGGCTGCTTCCCAGAACTCAGAACACTGGCCTTAAAAATAAGATGTAATGCCCAGGGGAAGAGTAAAATAAGCCACTGAGATATGTGAAGAAATTTTTATATTTTCCAGTCATATGTATCTAAAATATACTAAGGTAGTTCTAATATTTCACATAGGTGTCAGTCTGAAGTATGTGACAGTGGAGCGATGGTCATTCATTTGCTGAAGTATATCATGACAGTTTTCATATGCTAGCACTGTGGATTTGCAGGTTATGTATAATTAACACTCCTAACTTATCCAGCCATCCCCGGATAGAAAAGTTTCTTAAAGAGACTTTTCAAAGAATTTGTGCATTAAATAAAATACTGAAACCAATGCATTCCAAGAAAATGGTAAAATAAACATGTTCTATTTCCAGTTTGTACTCTCAGTCAGCCATAAGGAAGTGAAAGCAACAATGAGATAACCAGACTACTAATGTAAATGTAAAATGTTCCCTATATATTCACATGGGATACACTTATTTTCCAAAATAAGCACACAATCTATTAATGTTTAGGTAAGAGTGACAGGAAGCATGGGGGAGGGTGGGATTACCTTCTGATAGATGTTGTAGTTACCTTGTTTTTTGTTGGGACAAAGCACTCCATGAGAGGAAAGTTTTTATTTTGACTTGCAGTCTTGAGGGGAAACTTCATGATGGTGGGGAAAGCATGCCATTAGCAGAGGTTAAACATCATTTCTGCCACAGAAGGTGGAAAACAGCAGGAAAAGAGGAAGCTTAGCTCTGGCCAGTTGGGGCTGGCTGTAACACCTCAAAGCCTGCCCCACAGGAATCCATCTCCCCGAGCAAGATACCACCTTCAAAATTGCCATGAGCTCACTACCAAGCATTCAAGTCACATGAGTTTATGAGGGACATCTGATTCAAGCCTCAACAATGGCTTCTGAACACATTATATAAACATTTGATAACAAGTCACCTTCAAATTCATTTGCATCTTAACAAACAACTGTTAGAAGAGAAAGTAAATGAATACCAGGGGAATTTAAGGAAAAAAAAATTTTTATTGTCCATAATGAGTTCCATTGTTTAGTGGGCCAACAATGAGTGGTTATCCCCAATTCCTCATTGCCCCCCTTCTCCATCCCCAGTCAGCTGGATATCCTCCTCTGTGGGCCATCTGGATCAGTCCTTGAGGTAGGGGACCATGGATAAGCCTAGTATTCAGCTGGGTTCTCCTGACCCAAGTGTGTTCTTACTGATGGTTGCCATGCCTCCCCCACCACGGCTCTCACAATCTTTCTGCCCCCTCAAGGGAGGTTTTTAACATCTCCTTTTCATTATCTGTTTCTGCTATAATTTTATTTATAGTCTCCAATTCTTTGGTGAGATCCAATTTCCAATCTATTTTTGTTTTTGCTTGGGATTCCTGAATATCATTTTTAAGTTTTCTTAAGTCCTCATCAAATTTAATCAATTGCTCTTCCCTTAGTTGATTTATCTTCAATTCACTTAATGTGTTTCTGAATTCATTCATATTTCTCTCCATTAAATTCAGTCTGGAGTCTATGCTTGAGTTGGTAAGCTTCATCTCACTCATGTCTTTTCTCAGAATTTCCTTAGCAGCCATCAACTGCTTCATGTTTGCATCGCAGTTGTGGTCAGGAGTCATATTATTCTCTCTTTGGGATTATATATTTGCTACCTCTACTTCCTTGCCACTTTCTTGTTCCATAGTGGGACTAGGGGCCCTGAGTTGGGGAGTTTCATCTTTGATTTCTGTGGGTTTTTTTTTCATTGGTTTCTGCCCATGTCTAGGTAGGAGAGTGGGACTCAGGCACCCTGGGGAGTGCTGTTCATCCCACTTTGCTGTGTCCTCCTTTCAGTGGCCCAGGGTCCCTGGTGCCCGCCGAAATCACCTGTGCCCTCCCAGTAGTGGTGCGTGGTCCCAGCCTTAACTGTCCTCTGCCCTCTCAGCAGTGGCAGCAGTTCCTGGGTATCTTCCAGAGGCCTGGCCCCACCCGCAGCTGTGGTCCTGAGTGGGGTTCCAGAATCAAGCTAGGTCAGTTTGCCCTAGAAGCACATCTGCCTGTGTGTGTGGGGGGGGGGATTCAGAGAAAAGTGCACCTGATTGGTCGCTGGAGGGAGGGGGCCCCACCGGGAGGGATAGGTGCTCAGCTGACAAGGGCTCAGGAAGCAGGAGACAGTGGCGATGGCGGAAGCTTGGGGTGGGGGAAGGATAGCTCTCTGTTCCTCTGTGGAGCAGAAAGCCGCTGGGGAACCCTGTCCTGGCTGGTGACTTGGCTGGGGAGAGGGTGGGCTTGGGTTCAGGGCCGGCTGGGTCCAGGGTTTGGATCCCAGCTGGAAAATCAAACCTTTACGGAGAGAGTCCTGGTGAGGCTGCTACTCGTCAGCCATCATGCTCCACCCCTCAGGAAAAATCTTTACAGAGTTGTCAACTGGTAGATTTTTAAAACTAAATATCATTTGTGAGTGAAATCCACAGTGAACTTCTTCACTTGATGTCATGCATCTGTGTAAGTTCCAGCCATGACACCATTGGAAGCACCACTTATTTTTACAAATGCATGCATGTGTAATATGCATGGTATACACATATTCATATGTGTATGGCACATGTATGTGTGCAGGTACATATGTATGCTTATGCATGTCATGAAAAGAGGTTGATATCAAAAGTTGTAGCTGTAACCTTCTTGTTGCTGACTAAACCATTTTATGGGAGGATTTATCTTGGCTTACAGTTTTAAGGAGAAATTTCATAATCATAAGGAAAGCAAGGCACAGCATGTATCAAGGATATCCAATTTTGCCACAGCAGCAGGAAGGAGATTGTGTGAATGAATTAGCTCTGGACACCCAGTATGCTAGACTGATTGACTTCAAGATCTACCCCCAGTGACACATCTCCCCCAGCAAGTCTCCACCTCTCAAAAGATGCACAACTCTCAAATTCCCACAAGCTGTGGCCTAAGTATTTAAAATACTTGAGGCTACAGGAGAAATTTTACATTTAAAACCACTGTAGGAGTCTTCCTCAGACACTTTCCACCTTATTCTTAGAAGCAGAATCCTTGCTTCCTTGTCTACTTGCTATACTTGCTGGCTGTAAGCCCTAGGGATTCCCTGTTTCCCCCTCTCCAGCACTGGTATTACAGGCACACACAACCACAGCTGGCATTTTGCATGAGAACTGGGGATCCCAACTCAGGTCTTCATACTTGTGCAGGAAATACTTTATCCTTTGAGCCATCTCCTCAGCTCTCCAACAATCTTTTACAAAAAGAAAAGTTCCTAATACATTTAATCACATTTTAATGTAGTTCTCATTAAATGCTATCATTTTAAGGAAGCCAAAAGTGACTTTGAACAATTCATAATTAAAATAAAAATGATTTTAAAGTCATTATATATTTTTAAATATATATCTGTTTGTTTCATAATATATAATATAGTTTTAATACCCTTACACCTGTAGATAATTTATGAGAAATAAATATATTTGGAACAAAAGCGTAAGCTATTTAGCTGAAAGCAGAAAACAAAGACTTGGAAGCTCAAGCTTCCTTTCCAGAAGGTCTCCTCACTCTACCTGCCTCTTTTTCTCTTGAATCTCCCTCCCTGCACTCCCCTACAGCCACCCCCATGTTTGGGAATCCTGACCAGCTTTCTCATAAACACATTGAGGTCTTTTACACTTCTGTGTCTCAGCATCTCTTGTTTTCATTGCAATATTTCCACTTGTCTGCCAAAACCCAAACCAATGGTTTCCTCTCCTGTGAAAATATACTTCACTTTCTTAGATACATATTAGCCAGGAGATCCATTTGTGGAGAAACATGAAAAGGAGCTCTAGTAATTTTAATATTACTTGTCATTTTTGATCTCTAGTGTTGTGTGAATTTTCCTAGAGAGACATGAACAAACACTGATTCACCCACACAGGGCCCATAGACTAAAGAAATGATTCGACCCAAATCTGGCTTAGTGAACAAACAAGTATATTGGTTTCACTAAAAATCCAACTTGTAGAAGCTGTATCCCTAAAGCTGAATGACTTTCAGGCACCTTGGACAATCTTGACAATCCCCTCTCACAAGCCATTATTTCTTCTTATATAACCTTGGAGAATATTGTAAGTTTTGGGAGGTTTTGCATACTATTGAATCTTAGACCATCCCTCTCTCCTGTAGGAAGGAATGGTTTCAATTCAAAGGAGACAGCTATACAATCTGTGGATATGAGAACGTATTCAATTTTGTTGATAGTTTCCTAACTTGTGAAATGGAAAGCTTGTTTGCAGGTTCTAGCAGGGGAGCCTAGCTACTTGTGTACCCATGACCAAACTGTCCTCCTCCTTGGGGAAAAGTCGCCCTCTTAAACCTACTGTGCAGCTTCAGGAGGGAGCCATCCATGAGAATGGAAAAAACTACCTGCCCAATCAGTCAGATTAGCCAAATCAACTCTGGGGGTCAATAAACTTCCTTCATGTGAACAACAGAGACCCACCCAAGATTACTAAAATAGTCAAGTTGACAACAAAACCATCACATCCTTGAAAAAGCATTAAAGGTCTTATGGAAGCAGGTAAAATGTAAACCATAAAACCATAATAACAGTACAAGAATACTTCATTTTTATTAATTGGAAAAGACAAATGTTGGAATTAAGGGAGATAAGAGACTGAAGAATAAAAAGCAATGGAAACAGATAAAGAAAAAAAAAGGAATAAGAAACCAGAAGGAAAAATGGTTCTCTCTGTATGAATGCTCCTATGATGGAGAGTCACAAGGGGAACAAGACAGTGACATGCAACACCAAGAAACAAATTCCAAAGAGCAAAAGCAAATGAAAAGGGGCTGATGAAGATGGGCAGAGAGCCTCAGGGAGATAGAATAACCTCTGCCTGTTTCTGAAGTGCATTTATCAAGATAAATTGCTTTTGTGACATCATGCTGTTTTTAAACATGAGTAAGTGCTGCCTGTTATCACTGACCTTTACAATTCTGATTAGCTGCTCAGCAATTAGCCAGTATTCCCTAGACAGTCTTAGCTCTACAGTGGAGGAGATAGACACAACAGGTCCCTAGGGTGGAGGAAGTGGGGCAGAGAACCTGTGGAGAAGGAAATTACTGCACTGGTTTCAGAACTCCAGCACCTCACAGAGGTGCTAAGAAGTAGCTTGATCCTAACAAGTAATAATCACAACATACAGTTTTTAAATTTGAAAAATGTGTTATGTTATTTTAAACACAGCCATGGTTCTCTCCTACTTTAGGTTAAACTACACACCAAACATCAGACTATAAGACAGAGTGGGAAGTGGATGCCAGTGCCCAACCCCAGACCTCAGACTTCTTTTTATCTAACTTTTTATGGTGGAAACAAGAGACAACAAGAGACAGGGCCTAAATTTTAACTAGACGTGAGCATGAATATGGTTGCTCTTCTTTCTCCTCATTCACCTGAGATCAGCAGGTGATTGCTTCACATTGAAGCTAAGATGCTGGCCACTCCTTCAAGGTTATTCTCTCACAAGAACAAAAGGAACTGTGCAGCAGCAGCATGGACTGGCCTGGGGGGAGTCAATAGAAGTCAGGCCCAGAGTGCCCAAGCACTCTGGGATGAGCAGGACTGGAGGTTGAGTAGCAGTCAACTGGAAGCGTGGCTCCATGCATGGCCAAAGAAACAGAAGAAGATGAGTACTATCTCCAAGGACAACTGCTGTGCCAGGACTCGGTTTCTGAGGGAACCACACTGTCAGGAAACTGAGCAAGTCATTCTGGGGAGCAAAAATATGTTCCAGACAGAACCCAGTGCACTGACAAATAATCCCTGGTACTCCTGTCTCCAAACCACACATGTCACCAAGACCACAATGTCTTCCCCTTCAGCTATCTCCATCTTCAAGATTTTCGTCAAACTATGATAGGTATTACTGTAGTCAACTTCCCCACCATTACCACAAAACAAGCAAAGACAAAACACCAAGAATCTCACATAAAATAAAACAAACAAAAACATCTGGAAATGGGGAAAAGCCTTAAACCAGAGGACACATATACCCTAACAGATGCATACACACAAAAAAACATAAAAACATAAGACAATGCTCCACTATGACAGCTCTGAACACAGGAAAATGAAGATGACTAGATAGCTGAAATTCCAGGGAAATATTTCAGAAAATAATTGATAAAAAGAATCAAGTACAAACTGGAGGACTCAAAGGAAAAGGAAAGGAATTTTATTGAAGTTATGGAAAAACTTGTGAAATCAAGTCCAGACACAAAGAAGAAACTCACCAAAATGAATGAAAGAACCAGTACTGTGGAAGGGAAAAAATTCAAATGGGGGGGGGGGAAGATATGGCAAGGAAATAGACACTAAAAAGAACCAAACCAAAATTCTGGAAATGAAACAATCAACTGATTAAATAAGGAACACAGCAGAAAGCATGAACAAATAAGACCAAGTAAAAGACCAAATCTTAGGGGTGGAGCACAAGGTCAAGACATTAATACAGACAGACACATAAAGAAAAATTCAGTGAACACAACCTAAACCTCCAAAAAGTATGAAATACACTCAGAGACCAAACTTAATTCATAAGCTAGAAGAAGAAGGAACTGAGATAAAATATAATGTCTTAGATAAGGTTTTCACTGAATTTATAGTCAAGAAATTCTCAAACTGAGAGAAAAAAAACATAGATACTCAAACACAGAAAGCATTCAGAACTCCAAGTAGACATAACCAGAAAAGTACCTCTCTACAACATGTCACAATGTCAAAAAAAATGCAAACTAGTATATAGAGGCAGAAATTTCAGAATAGCATCAGGTCTGTCTCCAGCAAACCTAAAAGCTAGGAAATCATGGAGTACTATAGTCTCAGACCTAAAAGTAAATAATTGTCAACCAAGGTTATGATGCACAGCATAACCGTCGATTAAAATAGTTGGAAGAATAAGAATATTTCAAGACAATCACAACTGGTAAATAATGACAACTAAGCCAGTAT
Organism: Zapus hudsonius; assembly: GCA_004024765.1. Lineage (NCBI taxonomy): Eukaryota > Metazoa > Chordata > Mammalia > Rodentia > Dipodidae > Zapus > Zapus hudsonius. The sequence goes on along the minus strand of PVHP010021587.1, from coordinate 16,020 downwards.
TACAGAAAATTCTTAAGGGAATACTATACACAAAGAAAGAAGAAAGACAGTTTCATACACAGCAAAGCAGTTCATGAGAGCAATAGATGAACAGAGGGCAATGAGGAAGGAACCAATCATGGCCAACACTGAAAATTAGCAAACAACCAACAGTACCAGGAGAGCAAGAAAAATAATTAAAATTAACCTACAAAGCAAAATAACAAGCAACACCATAAACAGTGGACTCTCCTTCCTTGTAACTTTGAATCCAAATAGCCTTAAATCACCAATTAAAAGACACAGATTAACTGACTGAATTTTAAAAATCATGATCCAGATATCTGTTGTCTCCAAGGAACACACATAGCCAGGAAGGACATCCATGAACTGAGGCTGGAAATCAAACTACCCAGTAAATGGAAGCCACAAATAAACTGGCAGAGCAATTCTCATATCTGATAAACTATTCCTAAGAGATGAAGCGGGCCATTCATAATGATAAAAGGAACAATTCATCAAGAGGATATTACTATTGTATATTTACACTGAATCTAGGATCCCTGAAATCATTAAAAAAAAAACACATAAAAGAACACACAGATCCAGACAGTATAATAATGAGAGCCTTCAATACCCCACTCAGAACGTGATAGGCCCTCCAAATCAAAAATGAACAAAAAAATCTCAGAGTTAAATTGTACCATAAATCAGTTGGACTTAAGCAATATCTATAGACCATTCTACCCAACAAATAGGTACTACACATTCTTCTTAGTGGCACATGAAAACAGCTCTAAAATTATTACATTATAGTCCACAAAGCAAAACAATAAATACAAAAAAAATCAAAATAATTCCTTGTCTCTCCTATTAGTGTGAATAAAACTAGAAACCAACAGAAACACTAGCCTCAGAAAATACACATATACCAGGAAACTGAGTACACTTCTGAATGAATAGAAGATTTTTTAAAGAGATCAGAGGAAATTAAGAAATCCGTAGAATCAAATGAAAATGAGAGCACAGCCTACTAGATCCTCTGGGAAATATCCAAAACAGTCTTAAGTATTCAAATTTTAAAAATCAGAGAACCCTTAAATACATAATGCAACAATGTACCTCAAAGATCTAGAAAAACAAAATAAACCAAACCCAAAATGCAGAAGATGGCAATAAATAATAAAATGGGGTAGAAATTAAAAAAAAAAACAGAGATTGTTCTTTTAAGAACAATCTATAGGATTAGCCAGAAAAAGAGTTGGTTTTTAAATTTTTAACAATATTGAATAGTCCTAGCCAAAGTAACAAAAAGGAAGATAGAGAAGACTCAAGTCAATACATTTAGACCAAAAAAGAAGTAAGCTGTTACAATGGACTCAAAATCCAGAAGATCATCACAAATACTTGGATAACATATTCCAACAAACTGGAACATCAAGAAAAAAGGATAAATTTCTAAATGCATATGATCTGATAAATACTTTTAGTTGCATGATACAAAATCAACATCCAAAGTTCAGTAGACTTATTTATATACATCAACAATGAACTTGCTGAGAAAGAAATTAGGAAAAATATCCCATTCACAAAGGCCTTTACAAAATAAAACATCTAGGAATAAACCTAACCAAAGACATCTTATAAAAAAATTTTTAAGACACTGAAAAAAGAAATTTAAAAAGACTAAATGATAAAAAGACTTTCCATGGACTGGGAGAATTAATACTGTGAAAATGACTATACTATCCAAAGAAATCTACAAATTCAGTGCAATCTTCATGAAAACTCCAATAATATTCTTTACTGAACTATAAAAATAATACTAAAATTCATATGGAAACACAAAATGTCACAGATAGCCAAAGCAATTTTAAGCAGAAAGGGCACAGCCCAAGGTCTTGCATTGCCTGGTGTAAACTACACTGCAGTGCAATAGTGATAAAGATAGTATGGTATTAACACAAAAGCAAATATTTAGACCAAGGTAACACAATAGAAGATAAACCCATAGGTATGAACACTTAATTTTGATAAAAGTGTTAAAAACATGTCCTGGGGTAGGGAGCCTTTTCAACAAACAGTGCTGGCAAAATTGCATATTCACCTGCAGAACAATGAAATTAGATCCATAATTCTCACCTGCATAAAAATCAATTCAAACTGTTTCAAATACTTATTTAAAACCAGAAACACTGACACTACTACATTAAATACTAGGGAAAACACTTAAAGATGGAGGTTATAGGCAATAAACTTCTGATTAGAAGTGAAATCGCACAGGAAGCAGGCACAAGAATAAGATGAAAAAATTACATGAAAAGAAAGATTGTGAGAGCTGTGGTGGGGGAGACTGTCCGGAGGCATGGCACCCATCAGTAGCAACACACTTGGGCCAGGAAGACCGGGCTGAGTACTAGGATATACAGGATCCCTTGCCACAAGGACTAATACAGACAGCCCACAAAGGAGGATATCCAACTGATCAGGGATGGGGAGGGGGGAATTGGGGAATTCGGGATAACAACGCATTGTTTGCCCACTAAATAATGTAACTCATTATGGACAATAAATATATATTTTTTAAAAAAGCTTCTGCACAGCAAAAGAATTATCAACAGAATGAACAAGCAGCCTAAAAGAGTCAGAAAATTTTTGCCAGCTACACTTCAAAAAGATATCTAGGATATATAAAGAATTGAAAAAAATAAACACCAAAAACAAAATAGCAGTCAATAAATGGACCAGTTATCTGAACAGATACTTCTCAAGAGAATAAATATAGATGCTCAATATGCCAAGCCATGAAAGAACTGCAAACTAATATTACCTTGAGATTCTATCTTGCTCCAGTCTTAACAGTCACCATCAAGAAAAAAAAAAAATGGCTGTGGACTGAGGCGATGTCTCCATGGTTAGAGGCACCTGTTTCCAAAGTATAACAACTCAGGTTCAATTCACCAGCCACCCATGAAAAGCCAGTCACAAAAATTTTCAATAGCAAGAAGACCCTGGCAGGTATTAAAAAAATGAATCAATGAATGGATAAATAATATATAAATAGCAATAAATGCTGGCAAGGTTGTAGGGTAAAAAGAACCCGTACCCAATGTTGGTGGAAGTGTGAAATGTTGGTAGAAGTGTTCAACCACTGTGGAAATCAATGTGGAAGCTTCACAGAATACTAAAAATAGAACTGCAATAGGACCCAGTTATATGACTCCTGAGATATAGCCAAAAGTACTATATCCTACTACACCAATACTTGCACATCCTTGCTTATCAAAGGTCTTCACAGAGTAGCAAAGAAATGGAATCCAGTTTAGATAGCCATCAAGTGATAAACGGGTAATGAAAGTGTAGTGCATACTTACAATAGAATTTTATTAGGTAGTAAATAAAAATGAAATTATGAAACTTCCAGGAAAATGGAAAATGTTATATTATGTGAGATAATCCATATTTGGAAAGACAAATATCCTATTTTCTCTCTTGTATGTAAAACCTAGCCTCTAACTATTAAATATTTGTATCCTCAGAGAGTAGATATGGGTCAGGGCCAGGAAACTAGAAATGTGATCAAGTAACTGGGGAAAAAATAATTTAAAGGAAGGGTATTGGAAGACACCAGAACCAAGTGAAAGGGGCAATACTGTGGACTGCAGGGTAGAGTTGGGAAAGGGGAGCAGGGAGATGAAGGACGAGCAAGGAGAAGAATCCACAGAAAATGAATTATGTATGGAAACCCCAAATGGAAACCCATTATTTTGTAAGTTGTTTTCTTTTTTAAATATTTTTTAAAAGCACAAAAGAAGTTGAGACATAAGTAACAATCTTCAGTGCCAAGGCAAACATGGAGATGTTGCATCGCTGGGCTACCTTCCTCTGCTCTATCACATATAAGATATCCAACATTGAGCCTACACTATACTGCTCTTCCTGTCTCAGGATAAGGCACTTCTTTCCATGATGATGATGATGTGTTCCCAGGGTAATACTGTAAAACAGTCTAAGTATGGAGTCATATAATTATCAATGTATATGAACTAATAGTGCTTTTCATCAGGCTCTTCAAGGTGGGGTGGTGTTGTGTGGTGTTTCCCTCTGGACATAACATGAAGCCAACCTGAGGTAAAGGAATGCTTTGACCAGGTAGCTATGGGAACTTTGGAGCAGAATAATACAGTGGTACAAGGTCTACAGTAATGGTAATGGAGCTATTAACAACTCCTTAGTGGATGAAGGAAGGGAGGGTCACAAGACCCTCACCTGAAGTTACAGCAATTGTTCCCACCTACAAGTAGCCAGCTGTAATTGACCTTGGGAAAAAATTAGATTATATTGGAGGTTAACTGGGAGAGGGACTCCATGATGATGCTTCCAGGAGGTCGCAGTCCAGAATAGGGTGAGACTTTGTGGAGATACAGCTGCCCTTGAGTCGCTCACTCTCCTGTAAGTACTCTCACCCTAGCTCTGCAAGTAACACCAATAAACTCACTGGTTCCCCAAAACTGTTTTGGTATAATCATTCTTTGGTCTGTTGGGTGTGCCCTATTTGGGGAAAAGACATGTATTCACATCTCCTTTTCTGTTGGGTAGTAAGAGAGTCACTCACTGATCCGTGGCCCCCTGCAAGCGAGCCTGTCTCACGGGCTAGCAGGAGACAGGCCCCATGGGGGAATGATGAATGCATACAGCCAGAGACTCACATACTTGCGGCTGGGATATGTGTCCAAGCAAATCTCAAAACTTTATTTCAGCATCCAACCTTATATACAATCCAAGGATGCATTGCATAGTCTTATCTATTTCACAAGGGGGCTCAGGAAACAGGAACACAGCTATGGAAACTCAGCTTATTAGCACTTACAAACAGGATTTAGGGCTGTCAGCCATCCCCCCTGCCTCCTGGGGCACAGGTGTGCTAGGATGGGCTCTCATCCGGATGCATATTATATTCTAAAACTTAGCTCACAGATATTCAGCCAGGCTTGGATCCAACATGTCACCCTTTTTGTTTGTGTGCAGGAGAGTATGGCCACACACCCTGGGACCACCTCATATTTGTCATAATTGTGGGGGAGTTTAGCTCCAAACAGAACCCCTCAAGCCCCAGGACAAGGAGCAAGCCTCCAAAGTGGGACCCTCATATCCTGAGAGAAAATTGTTGGAGGAGACAATATTTGGACCCTTAATGCCATGAGCTGTACCTCAATGACTTAAAAGCAATTAGCCTAACCATGGAGACTGTATGAACCAAGATTGAGGAGGCTTTATCCTGCTCTCTGAGCTCCTATTGTTGGTTTAAGTTATGTTTGAACGTTTTAAAGGAATCTACACTAACTCCTGTATGATTAACAAAAGCGTAATACAAAAGCACAATATTTCTTTACTCCCCCCTTCACTAAGAAATAACATAAAACATAGTATAATACTTTTTCACCCCCAAGAAATAACATAACACATTTAGTCCTTGTCTATTTTAGAGGACCACTCCAGACAAAGATTTTAACAGCCGCTTGAAGGGAGTTTTGATTAGACTGTTATAGATGTAAAGTCCGTCTCTGCTCCAGCAATACTAAGTCTCAGGGCAAAGGCCAGGGTAGCTGCTTCTTGTCCTTCTCAGCAGAGTTGGCCTGCGGGGGCAGGGTGGTGGAAGTTGATCTGTGTTGGACTGGCTGGGTCTTCTTACACTAGTTGATTCATTGCTTCTGCATGTTTTTCAAGAGAGAACAGTTAATGCTCTACAGTGAGCAAAGAGGGGAGGCTGAGGGAGAGGAGGTGAGACTCGTCTGTCACCATGGAGCATAAACTATCTAAACAATGTTTAAAAAATGAATTATTTTTAGCCTCACTTTTGACTGTCTCTGTGGCAGGTGAGCCATGACCTTCCGTTGGCAGCCTAGCACAGTTGCATGCTATTTTCAATTTCTTTTATTAATTTATCTGGCTGCCTCTTGTATAAACTATGAGAACTTACATGCTCCAAATGTCTTCAATGTCAGTCTATTGTGCTGGCCTAACTTTGCTCCTGTAAATTACATCCTGGGTGTCCTGTTTGTGTCTGTACTCTTACCATTGAAGGGAAAGCACCCAAGCCAATTTACAGGAGGCCACAGCTTTCCAGGGGTCAGAGACAGAAGCCACTATTGCACCTTGTTTAAAGGCCACATCAGGAAAGAAAAGAGAATGACAGGACATGGACATCTAAACATCCAGGATTCAGAGACCTACCCAAGATTTGTCATGAAAGTAAGCAAAGCTAAAATAAATTAGTGTGAAAACTGGGAAATATAAATATAAGTTGATTTTCTTGGTACTAAAGAACAACTCATTGCACAGTTCTGTTCATTTTCAAACTGAAAATGATTTTAGTGTAACTTTATAAACATATGAACATCATTTGTAATTTTACTATTGAACTGTATATCAGAGAGGCTTATTCTAAGCAGACGATTACATGGTTAAGTGGAAAAATTTGACTTTTGCACACTTTCTTCTTGATTATAAACTCTGCTTATGTTTAGGGCTTACCAAAATATTCACTGAAATTTATCCTCTAAAATAATGCTGGAGCTTTTACTGTCACCACTACCCCACCACTTTCAGATATTAGGTCATCAAGGAAATGACATAGTCTATGAAATTCACACAACACTGCAGCTTCTAAACCCCAAGTGATATCTCCTTCTCTCTAAAAAGCCCCATGAGAAATCACAACCCAGTGCTACCCTGAGCCACCATGTAGTTGAGAACTTCGAAGCTTTGTAGGAAGTCAGCCAAAAGTAAACCTTGTGCATGAGTTGACAGGTAGCACTAAAGCAGCCCTTGCTCTAGGAAGGTAATCACAGTCAGACATGCAAGTAAATAGATGTGGGGCAGAGGCTCCTGGTAGGTTCCCTTTTGTCCCCAGGATCCTCTGCTCTGTGTTCAGCTTGTTTTCTCCACTGCTGGCTCTAGTGGCCAACAGTGCCCCAGACATACTGCTCACAGCTCAGCTGAAGCATCACCTTCACCAAAACCCTTCTTGTTGTCCCACTTTGGCAATGGAGGTGCTTATTTTCTGAGATGAAGCAATGCAACTCCCCCACACATTCCATCTGACTACTACATCTTAGAAAGTACTTCCACAACACTGGCTCTGTCTCTGTTCCTCCAACTTCTCCTTCCATCCTGGCTTCCCAGTTCCTCCCACTTGTATCAGATAGAATTCCTATAGGAAGTCGTTTTTTCCCACGATTCTCACAGGAGTACTGCTTCCTGCCTGACACAGTTGTCTGCAGAGTGCTTTCCAGAGGCTGCTTTTATGCACACAGACTGTGTACGTGTGCAAGGAATCACGACAAGCTATCAATGAGGACTGTAATTAAAACTTAAACCTCCATTATCTGCCTGAGCTTCTGATTTGTTTTTAAGATATGAATGGCAATTTACATTAATTTTTAAGTTGTATCATCTTTAAAGATGAACCAATATGTGCTCTCTATGTATTAGGTAAATTATTGAGATTACAGAGTCACTGATGGAATTATCATTCACCACAACCTTTAACCCTCAAGTAAAAATCAACATATTATAATACATATTCTCTTAGGTAAAGGGACCCAGGCAATAACAGTTAGTTTCTGATAAAAATCAATCTTACTCCTATGTCAAAGATTGAAATATTCCAGATCTCAGGAAAAATTCAAGCCCCATAATGGTATTCTAGTTCAAATTCAGAAAAGGTGATTTTGATTTAATTTCCTAGAACATTTGAACTTTGGTCCCAAAGAATAATGGCATCCCAACTAAAACAAATGTGCAATTTATAGACCTTAGATGTCATGGCAATGAATTATAATAGTATTAATGTGGACTGGAATTACAAAAAAGTTTTGAATTTGTTAAAATCTAATTAATTTTAAAAGCTCTCTTGAAGCTCAAGCCTTACATATGTGTAAACAAACCAAATACTATAGCCTGACTATAGGCTAAACATGTGAAATTTATTATATCAACGTCTGCAGTCTAGAGTCCAAGGCCAGTGTGCCAACAGGGCTGTTTTCTGTGGAGTCCTTCCTCCCTGGCTTGCATATGAGCTCCTTCTTGCTGTGTCCTAACATGGCTCTTCTTGGTGTGACCTCCTTGCATATAGCCTCCTTCATGCTTCTCATAGCCCTAGTCCTGTTGGATTAGAGATCCACCCTGATGGAATTATTTCATCTTATTTCCTTAAAGGCCCTGACTCCAAGAATAGTCATATTAGGGGTTTAAGACTTTAGCTTATCAATTGGTGATGGGTTATAATTCAAGCTATAATAATAAGAAATGGAAAAAAATAAAAATTAACTTAAATGATGTTTTACATGTCCATGGTTCACATTTGAGTGATATCTAATGTATGTGTGCCAAGCAAAAGTGTAGTGCAGCCAAAATTACTGTTAAGCTTTGAGATAACACAGAAAGATACTAATTTCTAATAATTTTTATAAAACTTAGACATGCTTGTTATAGGTGAAAGAAGGGGCTTGAGAAAAAAGGAGAAATGAGTCAAATGTAACAAAAGCCAAATGTTAGATTCACAAAGAAAAGAAAATAGTCATTGGATAATGAGGAGAGAGAATAGGTTTACAAGAAGATGATGAGAGGCCTTACATACCTGTCAGTGAACTGAGAGACTGTAAAAGGGGATGGAAAGAACTGAGGGAAGGAATGAGAGGATGGGGGACTCATACAATAAACTAATAATGAATCAACACCATAAAATCCTAACTTTCATACAGGAAGCTCCTGAGGAAGCTGTGAGCGCCACCTGGTATGAGGGACCATGAACAAAATGGGAGGAAGCCTAACTCCAGGAAAAATTGCTCAGGCCTGCATCTCCCTGTCCCAGTTATTGGTTCCTTCCCACACTGAGCTGTTTATCAAAGACACCCATGTGGTCCCCAAAACAAGACAGTCTTAAAGCTTTTGAGTACCTGCCCCAGGCCTCAGGTAAGACCCTCTTGCTGAAGAAATCACAGAGTGTCATCAAACAACACCAAGAGATCCTGCTAGATACAAAATGGTAACCAGCTCCCAGATGGTAGCATTGTAGCACTGGAAGGTATTATATGAGCTGCCAGGGGAAATTGGTCAATGATATTTGGAGAAAGCAGAGACCAAATATATACAATACAGACTGATATCATGAGAATGTTGAACACACCGCTATATGGAAGAGACCAGCAAGTCAAGAAATGCTCATTTGTGCAATAGTGGCACTAAACCTAGGAGGATAATCAACAGCTTACTGATTGGCTAAGAGATCCACTCAGTGACAAGGAACCCTTAACTGGAACTGGGATCCATGGCAAAATCCCATGGGGACCAAGATGTCAGGCTCCAAGGTGAAATTCCCAATACCAGAGAGCTACAGAGAGGCTACACCCATTAGAATCTTGCCAAAATAGCAATGTTTGTCTCATTTAACCTATACTTATCTCACTCTCCTATGGAGATTTTATTTGTACTTTTCAGAAGGCATTGAGAGAGTCGGGGACAGCCCAATTCCACCAACAAGATATGGGATGATGGCTGACATCCTGGCAGGAGATGAACCAGCCCTGGCCCAAATGAAACCTATGAGAAAGTGAGTAGATAAACAGGAGACCAATGATCACAGTAAGTCTGATAACCCATGAAAGGCCAATGGAGACAGACACCAATACCCAACACAACCCAAAGTAGAAGTCCAGAGACAATTAAATTCTCAACAATAAAGCAGACTTAAAACTCACCCACCATGATTCAGGGAACTGAGTGGAAGAGGGTGGGTAAAGAATGTAAGAACCATGGTGGGGAAGAATATCCTTAGACATCGTCCCCCTCAGCAGCAATGCACAAAAGGGGAATAAAAAAATACTGGTTACCTCTTGTGCAGTTCATGACCTCCTACCCTATGGAGAGATCCATTATGCACACCCAGGAGGGACCCCAGTGGGTAGGGGACAGAAAGGAGGGAAATGGGGACACCTTCACAAGAATTGCTCATACAATGTATCTACTTATAATATAGATATTAATTTAAAAAGAGAGAGGCTTTACAAGTAGGGAAATTGTGTAGGTATGAGCTACATACATGTATGCGTGCAAACACATACTGCACAGAAAGCATGTGAACCTAGAGAATTGTAAGGTTTAATATTGGGGACTATCAACTGGCCATGGAGGGTGGCTAGAGAAAATTTAGTGACAGTGCCCACATGGCAGATACAGAGTGTAAATATGCATGTGGTGTATATATGTAGCTAGGAAAAAATTATAAAGCAGAGATAAGCAGAGAGGCTAGGATTAAAAGATAGGGTTTCCTATCCTCACCCAGCCATGTTGCTGAGTGAGGATAGGAACAGAATTGAAGACCAAGCCATTAGTCAAGTAAGTACAGCTAGTTTATCTTTGACAAAGGTGCCAAAAACATACACTGGAGAAAAGACAACTTCTTCAACAAATGGTGCTGAACAAATTAGATAACCAAATGTAAAAAAATAAAACAAGACATATTTATTCTTCTCATCATGCACAAAAGTTGACTTCAAATGTATTAAAGACCTTAATATAAGACCTGAAACTCTTAGATACCAGGAAGAAAAAATAGTGGGAACTCTCCATGAAATAGAAATGGGGAAAACTTGCTGACCATTACCCCAGCAGACCAGGAAATTCAACAATCACTTAAACAATGAGATCTCATCAACCTAAAAAGCATACCATACACAGACAAGCATACCATATACAGAGCCTAAAGACCACTATCAGATTGGAAATACACATAAATCTTTTCAAGATATACCATAGGCAGAGGATTAGTGGCTAGATCAACAACAACAAAAAAAAAACTCAGAAAATTAAGTAATAAAAAAATCAAACAACCCACTTAAAAATGGGGCAGTGAACTGAATAGAGAATTCACAAGGGAAGAAATACAAATGGCTCATACTTAAGAAAATGATCAACATCCTTAATCATCAGGAAAATGCACATTAAAACAACTATGAGATTCCACCTTACTCCAGATAGGATGGATATCATTAAATATCTAACAATAGATGTTGGCTAGGATGTGAGGCAAAAGGAACTTCATTCACTGCTGGTGAGAGTGAAAACTTGTACAGCCACTATGAAAACTTATATGGATACTCCTAATAATGATGAAAATAGAACTACCAACTGAGCCAGCTATTCTACTCGGCACCTACGCTACAGGCTCCTCTCTTGAATATAGAGACATTGGCTCAACCATGTTTATAGCTGCTCAATCAATTCACAATAACTAGGAATTGAAGTCAACCCAAATGCCCATCGCTGGATGAATGGCTGTCAAAGTTGTGGAACATATACACAATGGAATTCTACTCAGCAGCAAGAAAAATGAATGACATATAAAATTTTCAGTAAATTGGATGGATTAGAATAGATCATACTCAGCTAACACACACAAGCACAGAAAGACAAACACTGCATATTCTCCTTCATCTAGGGCTTCTCACCAGGAACAGCTTGACTTGCAAGTCAACCTGACATGCAATTCAAGGGACAGATAATAGGGACGAAAGGGTTTAGGGGTTGGGAATGGGAGGGTGGGGTAGATAAACACAAAACAAAATATAAAATGAATAGGTACCAAAGAATTCTTACTCCCAGACAGTGGGCTAAAAGATATAACTCTCCAAAAGGTAATGGGGTATCATCTGATAAAAAGGGCCCTGAAGAGGCTGGGATAAAGCCAAACCCTAATACATTTGGATCTGGCTTGTAACTCCCAATACCAGAAATTGGTTACTATCCACATTAATCTGTTGATCAGAGACCTACAAGGCTCCCAAAACAAGACAGGCTTCTTTCAAAGCACTTGATTACCCACCTAAGGTAAAACATAAGACCCTATTGCTGAAGACACCGCAGGCTACTGACACACCACATCGAGAGACCCAGCTGAAACCTGAAAGGAAGCCAGTTCCCAGATGGTTAGCCTGTGTAGTGCTGGAAAGCACTAATTGAAATGCTAGGGGAAATTGGCCAACAGTGTTGGAAGAAAACAGGAGACACGGCTGTTTAATAGCAACCAACATAACAAGATGTACACACCTCTGCAATAGTGGCACTCAACCAAGGTGGGTAATCAAGGGCTCTCTAGCTAAGAGATCTGCTCAGTGGCAAGGAACCCATAGCTGGAACTGGAATCTAAGCCAAACTCCTGTGGATACCAAGACTCTGGATTCCAAGGGGAAGCTTCCACTAACCATGGGCCTACAGAGAGGCTACACACATTATAATCATGCCAATTTGAATTCTTGCTCATCCCATTTAACCTATGCTGTTCTCACTCTCCGTTGGAGAATCTGTTTTTATTTTTCAGGAGGCAGTGAGAACGGAGGATGACCTAATTCTACCAGCAAGACCAGAAATGATGGCAGACTACCTGGCATGAGATAAACCATCCATAGCATATCAGCTAGGGCTCAGGTGAAACCACAGAGGAAGTGGTGAGATGAGCAAGAGTGCTGCTCCCACAGCAAGCCTGACAACCTGTGCCAGGATAATGGAAACAGACACTGAGAATACTTAAAATGTTCCAAAGCAGAACTCCAGAAGCTTCTAAGAGCTAAAAACTACAGTAGACTTAAAATCACCCACCTCAAGGAATAGCTCAGGGAATTTTGCAGAAGAGAGGGCAGAAAGATTGTAAACACCATGGTGTGGGGGGGGATACCCAAAGGCATTGCCCCCACACACACCAAATGGCTGATGCTCACACAATTCTTAGTCCTATGAGCAATACCACCAAGGAGAGCTCCCATTCCACAGGGAGGAGAGAAATGGTAGTACCAACACATGACTTATTCATACAAAGTTTCTACCTAATTAAAAAAATTTTATATAAGCATCTACTGAGCAAAAGGGTTTGACTTACCTGACAAGTCTGGATTTAGGTTAGTTGAAGTAAATATTTTGTGATTAGAGAAATTAAGACAGTGGAAAATTTATATTGGAAAAAACTAAGACACCCTACGACAAAACTATTCAAAAACAAGATGTATTTTTCCTCTGGGATTGCAAAAATTATGACCTGAGAATATAGCACTGTGAAGCCCTAAATTCAATCCCCATCTCAGAGTGAGGGGAGAGGGAAGAGATACAAAGAAACTTGAGTAACTCTGTGGCTAACTATATAATGCAAGAAAAATAATGTGTCTGTCCATTGCTGTGTTATTAAATCTTACCACTTGGTACCTAAATCTTTGAAAAGCAGCAGATAAGAATTCTCAGTCCTCATCATCTTTCCATGAAATTTCAATCTGTTAATATCATTATTGTATGTTTCCACTAATCAAAGTCTAATGTCAATGTCATCACTGAATTTGATAAAGAAATTAAATAATAATACAAAGGTATCTGAACTTTGGGTCAAAAGAGTTAAATTCTAACATCCAAGCTATGTTATCTTGGAAACAATCAATCAACTACTGTGAGATGCAAAATACCCATGCATGTTGGCAGTGACTACTGAGGTACAACTCAAAATATATCAAAGTGCTGGAAATGAGTGACTATTGAGCTCTCACTGCTAATTGAGACATCTATAACACCTCTCTGAGACAAAGCATTGTGGAAGAAGGAACAGAAAGAGCCAACAAATAGAGAGGAGGACTTTGGAATGCTGTGTTCTGGGCATGAAGTGGCTGCTGTATTCATAATAGCATGATATTTGCACAATATTGGGCCCACCAACCTTCCATCATGGATGGAAGAGGAGGGCAAAAGAAAAGACATTAAAATAGCAGAGGGTCTAGTTGGAAAGAAGGAGTTCAGTGGAAAAGACACAGGGGTGGGGTGACAAAATAAGGTAACAGGAAGGGGTTTATGGTCAAATATATTGTGTGCATGTATTAAAATTGTCAAGAAAAATAAAAAATTATCCATTTGTATACTTTTTCCTACCTATATCATAGCCTTTATGATAAAGATTAGAATAATAATGTCTGTAAAATGTTTGTAACTAGAAAACATTAGCCATGAATGATAGCCATATTATAAGTTAGATATACAATCACATTAATATCAGGAAAAAGCATATTGCTCTAGTTAATAAGAATATATATAGAAGATGTAATGAATAGTAAGCAAATGTCAACAAGAACCAAGTAACATGTTCACCCAAGTTTTTGTGAACAGATGGGAACCACAAGGTCTCTGACATACTTTCTATTCATCAGGTCTCCTGTGTTTTAGGAGAGTTTTTTCCTCCTGGTTTTTAGTCCTTGATGTGGCTTTGTTCCACTTTTGCCACATTGAGAATCATAGTGTTAAAACCTGCTGACATCTCGCTCTCAGGAGTCTAGACACTTGTTCTACCTTAGTGAAAAGAGAATATGAAACATAACTCTTTAGTATCCTTGTTTAAACCCATGAGCTTAAATTTAAGTTCTGAATATAAGATAACCTATCTGAGACAAAGCTTTTTTAAAGCAGTGACATAGCAAAATAAAATTCTGTATGTAAGTGATAACCAAAAACTCAGAAATAACAGATATTGTACAGAAATTTGTATGGAATCATACATTATTTCTGCAACATTTTTAACATAATAATTAAAATTACTGCAGGGTGCTTTGCAAAACAAGAAAATTCTAAACAATAATTGCAAAAACAGGCAAATGTTTGATGACAGGTATGGAGAAAAGATGATTTGTAGCAGATAAGTTCTATATTCTTGTGAAACCTAATGTAATTGAAATAAATGGTGAAGTCAAATTCTGAAACTCAGCTAAATATTACCAAGAGACATAGCCAAGTGCTTTATGGCTTTGTGGCTATTTTCTTAACAGATTCATGACATCTGTTTTCAAGCTTAGACCTATTAAAACAATTTATGACTTGAAGTTGCAGTAAATTTTTCCAGTAGTGAAAAATTGCATTCAAACTAAAATGCCTTTGTGATAGCTCAGACAATTCAGTGAATAAACCATAGTGCTCAAATATCAACTTGTGTAAACAGTCCCAGAGTATTTCAAGAATATCCTCTATGTAGAACACATTTATGCTCCTCAATTTCACATACTCATTCTGATGGCTATGTTTTCTCATCTTATCCATGTCATCCTTCCCCAAAGCTACATCTCTGCTCTGCTATTCTTATTTTCTTCTGGAGAGTTCCAGCTAATGGGCATTTATGAAATTTTCTAAACAGCTATCTGGTTTGCCTGACAGTGACTCTGAAAAGGTGAGTATAAATGGAATATCTCTCTCTCTCTCTCTCTCTCTCTCTCTCTCTCTCTCTCTCTCTCTCTCTCTCTCTCTCTCTCTCTCTCTCTCTCTCCTCTCTTCTTGATTGTCAACATGATTGGATCCAGAATCACCTTGGAGAAAAATCTCTGAACATGCTTGTGATAAAGTAGCTGGATTGGGTTAATTGAGATGGGATGGCGCATCCTAATTGTGGGCAACATCATTCCATAGGTGTGAGTCTCAACTGCATAAAAAGGAGAATCTACAACATAACCAACCATTTTCTGTTTCTGCTGCCTTGACATTCCTGCCCTTATGAACCATATCTCCTGGGGCTATAAGCCAAAGTAAACCCTTCTTGTCAGCTATTTGGTTACAGAGGTGAGAATGTCACTAGCACATCTCTGCAACTTATACTCATCACTCTCAGTGACTGAACCCAAATATGATCCTCTCTCTGTATACCCTTTCCTGACCTGCCCTCTCCCAGAATTGGTTAACTCCTTCAGTGTACATAACCCATACTATTCTATTACAAGTATACTTGAATAGCTGAAATATCTTCTAGATGGGACAGTCTCAGAGGGAAAAAAAAAACATATACTACTCACCACTGCATCTCCCAGAGGAGAACCAAGCTAACTACATCATCTCCCAGAGGAGAACCTAGTTCATACAGGCCTGCATTTGTGCATCTGACAATTATCTTTAAAAGGTGACACGTAAATAAAAATAAAAACACAAAGCTTTCGGGCTGGAGAGATGGCTCAGCGGTTAAGGCACTTGCCTCCG
>PVHP010021586.1:0-29107 GCA_004024765.1 Zapus hudsonius | reverse complement strand
CAAGGGGAAGCTGGCTTATAACCCCATAAGCTCGCCCCCAACAACACAGCTTCATCGAGGTTGTAAAACCCAAACTGCCATCAGCTGAGGATCAATCTATCAGAACACATTCAATTGTTTGTGGGGGACACCTGTATCAAACCATGACAATCTCCTTGTCCTAGTTATTGGTTCCTTCCCACACTGAGCTGTTGATCAAAGAGACCTATGAGGTTTCTTTACCAGTTGATATTTAAACACAAGCTGTCATATTTATTTAATATGTAGTCAAGAATCATGATTTTGTTCCCATGTTTGAAATTATTCTCATTAAAAATTATTTGAGAGAGACAGAGGGGAGAGATAGAGAAGGAGAGAGAGAAAGAATATATATATATATATATATATAAGAGAATATATATATGGGTGTACCAGGGCTTCCTGCTGCTGCAAGTTAACTCCAGGTACATGCATGACTTTGTGCATCTGGCTTTACATGGGTTCCGTGGAAATGAACCCAGGCCATAGGCCTTTCAAGCCAAAACCTTTAACCACTGAGCCATCTCTCCAGCCCTGGGAATTCTTTTCTACCTTCTCTCTCTTTTTTTAAAAAATATTTTATTTATTCATTTTCAAGCAGAGATACAGAGAGAGAGAGAGAAGAGAAGAGAAGAGAAGAGAAGAGAAGAGAAGAGAAGAGAAGAGAAGAGAACCAGGGCCACCACCTAGTGGGTCTGGCTTATATGGGTACTGGGGAATTGAACCTGGGGCCTTAGGCACTGGAGGTAAGTGCCTTAACCTCTGAGCCATCTCTCCAGCCCTTTACCTTCTCTTTTGGTAGTCATTAGGGATGGGAGAAATGAAGCAGAGGCTTCTGGTTTTTATTACAGTCATTAAGGTACTATTTGATTTTCTAATGAAGCAAATAGCACTTTAGTTAAAATATCAATTAAAATTTTAAATGACTTTTTCAATGCTCATCATAGAAATTAAACACTGCAAAATAATCACAGCTGCAGATACTTCATATTCTTATATAGAATTGTTTTATATAATAGAATCAATTTTAATAAACACAGTGGGACAAGGAAGACAAATTAAAAAATGACCTTTGAGCCAGATTTTTCCTTCTTCCTATGAAAATCACCTTCTCTCTTCTCCAATCCCTTCTTCTGTTACTCCTTTACATGGCCTCTGACGCCGGTCTTTGTGAGCCTCACTTTTAGACTATTCAGTACTCTCCACTACCTAGCGATCGCTAAGCAGAGAAAACCAAGATTGTGAACCAAATGAAATGGCAATGATATACCTCACTGTCAAGTAGAAGTGTTATCAGGACTGGGTATAAAGTGTGTTGTTATTTACTCTAACAGCAAGAAAGGTAACCCAGGCAAGAGCTATGTTCACCTATTAATTTGTGTACAGCAAAGAATATTTCCACAGTACTTGATCAATAACAATTAATTCCACATGGCAAAGGCACTCAGCATGTTTCCAATCAAAGAAAAGGAAAAATATATCTCAATAAAAGAATAGAGTTTACAAATATCTGATGGAATTTTCTTTTTGGCAAATATTACTTTTTTAAAAAGTGAAACAGTTTTATCTATGTAAAGTAGCTTGCTCTTTAGAACACTTTTTAAAAATAGTTTGCTTATCTGATCCGTTTGTTGAAGTCCAATCAAAAATGTGCATTTCACATTCACTCACAGTGACATCAAAAGATCAAATCCTTTCTTTCAGTGGTCATTGGCAGACATTTGAGAGGCCAGTACTTTCCATTCCAGATAAGCCAGACAAAGAGTTGTTCAAGGAGACAGTCTCAGCTTTGTGTTTTCACAAAAATAAGGATCCCCAGTGAGAATATTTTATATGCAAATCACTGATGTCAATTTTTCCAGTAACTTGATTTTTTTTTAACCCACAGTGCATCAGCAGTGCACAGTGAAGGATTGGGAAATGAAAACCCAGAGGAAGAGCTGGAAACCACTTAAATGGGGCGTGGATGTTGCTTATTCAAAGGCCACGTCATCCTAACAAGAAAAAGCAGGACTCCTTCAATCCACACTCTGCTTATTTTCTTCACATGGATAAGACTCACTGTTCACAATAAAAATCCTTTTTAACATTTTCCTCCAAAAGAATAACCTATGCGTTGTGTATCCAATTACTTTTTAAGTATTTTTATAACCACAATATCTAATGACCCATTTTCAGTTACTTCAAGGGAATCTATTTTCAGTTACTTCATGGGAACCTTGACATACTTAATTTTAAAACGTAGAAGGTTGTGGTGAGAGAAGTCTATGAGTTTTTAAGTTTATACATAAGTGTTCCATAAACTTTAACCATCATAATAGTAACTGTGGCTGTTGTGATATGGGAATTTTGGGGTCTCTTTCAGAAAATCAGAGCCCTTCTTAGCTCTTGGGTGAGAAATAACTCAGGAACTAGGGTCATACAGAGTTTCCACTGACTTGGCCTTCTGGGTTCTTGTCTTATAAATTTCAATGAATGAAACCAACAAACCATAGTTTAGAAAGATTTTATTATAGAGATTATAAAGATAGAATTCAAGATAAGGAAAGCATTTAGAGTACTTGCCCACGAAGGGCCACAGATGGTGTTGCAGTCAGCTTTCTCATTGCTGTGGAGAAAGAAACCAACCAAAAGCTGCTTGTTAAGGAATTGGTTTATTTTGGTTTACAGACTCAAGGAAAGATTCATCTTGGCAGGGAAAATGATGGCATGAGCAGAGGGTTGACATCACCTCTGCCACAGTACTGCAAACAGCAGCAAGAAGGTGTGCCAAACAGTGGCAAAGAGAAGCTGGCTATGAACCTCATAAACCCACCCCAAACAACACAGCTCCAAAAAGTTCTAAAGGGCCTTTTTTGAGTCTGCATTCTCCTCCTTGGCCAACCATCCAATCAAGGTCCTTCATATACATTTAAACTTGGCCCCCAGTTGGGTGCCTGATTTGTAAAAAGACTTGATCCAAGTTGTCATGTGGATTTCCCTAGGTTTTCCTCTCTGGATCTCTCTAAACCAGGAGTGGAAAACCCTTTTTAGCTTGGAATTTTTTTTCTGCTTTTTTTCTCCTTTCTTATGCTTTCTTGCTCTTAAAATAAATCTTTCATCATTTACAATTGTGGTCAGCTCTATGCTGCTGGGATGAACTTCCAAACCAGACAGTTTATGGGAGGAAGGGATTTATTTGAAGTCTATAACTCTAGGGGAAGTTCCATTGATGATGGGAGAAGTTGCCCACCTTTCCAGGTCCAAAATGAGAGACAAAACCACATGACAGTACCACAACATGAAAAAGGGCAGGGACCCAGGCAGAGCTCAGACCTCTCTGCATACCTTTAGGTAGGGAACAGATCTTCTCCCAGTAACACCTTTGGATTGGACCCAGGATCTGTCTCTTCCAACCAGGCGGTTGGAAATTCAAGTTTTAATAAAAACACCTGAGTCTTTTGGGGGAGATAACATTTAAACTACCATATTTACACTTTTTCTATCTACGCTTTTTTCAGTTCTTTCCTACTTTCAGACAAATACTTGAAACCCACTGGGTTGACGAGTTCCTTAGGTGCTGTTTTTGCTTGGGGACGTCTAAGCCCACCAGGAGCCCAGAAAGCTAGATCTCAACCCTGCAACACAAACAGCAATAAAATTTGATCAATTGTTATGAATAAATACATAGCACATATATATATTCCCACAGAATTACATATACAAATGTATGTGAATCAAGATTTCAGTCATGATCTATTAAATAGTGTCTACTTCCTGCATCTAAGTTTTCCAGTGGGGGAAACATTCAAATTATGGATTATTTGGTAGTCAGGCTTTGATTCTTTCTGAACAGATGCTGATACTATGCTAATCTTATTGTTGAAATAGTTTTCTGCATTCACTCATGACTTGGAATTTGTGTGGAAACTGTTCCTTAGTTAATTACATTTTATATGTGTTTTGGTTTTATTATTCTAGATCCTACTTGTTTTATTTTGCATGCGCAAGTGTGTGTTGTGTGTTTTAAAGGAGAATTCCATTGTGTATATGTACCACAACATTGATATCCATTTATTTAAATAAAATTTCCATTGATTTTGGCCTCCCCATCTGTTTCCTCTGCCTTTGTCTTCAAGTTCTGATATTTGTCCTCCATATGATCTGTCCCATTCATATGGCTTTCCAGGGTGCTTTTTAATTGAATTGTTTTATTTTCTTGATTTCTAATATCTCTTTATTGAGTTCCATTTTCATTTCTTGATTTGACTTTCTCATAGTATTGACTTTCATCTTTCAGGAATGTAGCAACAGTGGTGCCACCGAAGCACACAGGCTGGAATGGGTCCAGGATGGCTCCCCTTAACAGACAGACATCTGGACTGAAAGCTCACTGGGCCTAGTCCTCCTAACTCTAGGAAGGCCTCTATGACTCTGTTTTGGGAGGTGGGTGGTAATCACCAGCTCACCAGAGCAGTGGCCTATTTTGGCCACCCGATGCTCCTGGTTCCCTGGACACCTTCCTGTGTCTGGGTTGGGGAAGAATTGGGCATGGACCATGAGCTGACATTTTTCAATATTTGGTTCTATTCAGACCTGCAACATGTTATTCATTTAAAATATGTTCACATTTAATATTGAAAAGTCCTCTGGAGCCTATTGTTTGCCATGATTTATGTGGTTAATATTGCTTCATTGTTTTACTAAGGGAATGCACTATCTACCCCTTCTTCCCCATGGTGTACATGTTACCACTTTCTTTGTATGCAGTGCTTCTTGAATTTGTAATTTTGTATTCTTACCAAGATATTGTAAAGTTGTAAGAATCTTAAAATTAGTTTCTTCAGTGGCTCAATAGTTTTATTTAACCTGTAGATTAGCTTTTCATCCATTATGAAGTTGCTTCCTTTGAGGATTTTTCTTTGCAATTAGCTCTGGATTTGTTTAGAAATGGTTGCTATGACTCTGCTGTCCCTCCACAGCCTGTCAAACGTGCCCTCTTTTAATGGATGTTTTGTTCCTTACTTCTAATGTAAATTTTATTTAATGCCATCTTACCTTAGACATGTTAACTGTGATTTCACTATTATTGTATCCTAGTTATCATAGATCATTTCATCATGTTCTTTTTTTTCATTAGAATATAGATCTCTCTGGAAGAATCTCAGATATAGTCTGCAAATACTAGATTATTTGAGGCTTTAAATAACTAAGATTGTCAGTGTCCTCTCATGTTTGGCTGTTCATTAAATTTTAGCTTCAAAATTATTTCATTTGGTTAAAAATATCTCACTAACATATAACCAAACATAATTCTCATATTTAATAAATGCTTACAAAATACTAGGTTTCTAAGCATAATTTAAAAAAATAATTTGGCATTGCCACTTTTTAAAAAAAATTATTTATTTATTGTTAGTAAGTAGAAACTGTATGAGCAAGTCTTGTGTTGGTACCCTCACTTCCCACCTACCTGCCCCCAATCTGCTGACTAAGCATAATTTTTAATAGCATTTGATACTTAGACATCAATAAAAAATGTTCTCTGGTTACCGTTTTATAAGTGGTACAGTTGAAATTAGAAATACTAGTTTGATACCAGAAGTTAGGCCATATTCTTGATAAGAATTTGATGTTAAGCTCTTTCATGAGTAAAAGTTGTTGCCTTTTTATAGTTTTAAAGCTTTGAAATTCCAAAATGGTTTATTGATGTGAGTCTTTAGTTCCTAGAAGTTTCCCCAAGATAATATTTTCTATTACACTTGCTACCCTGATTTGCACGGTCTTACTCATAATTATTATTACTTTTCTATCAGCCTTTTGAATTCATTTCTATGGTAAAAAGAAATGTTGAACATGTTACTAAGTACATTTATTTAAAAAATGAACATTTATATTGTCGTAAGCAACTAGCTGAACTATAGATTTAGATGTTAAGTGAGGTCACATGCAGAGATAAATGTGATATGGCTTTGACTTATGAAAGTACAAGTGTACTTGCTGGGAAACCTCCAGGTCTGTATCAGCAGTACCTGAGACCTTGTGAAAATTTCCCTCCTAACAAGCATTTTATCTCAGGGGATTGATTTCACGCCCCTGTGAAAATTAATCAAAGCTAATTCATGTACACATTTCCTCCTGACCTGTTGAAGTTACCTGATTTTCCAATGGTTCTGTTCTTTTCTTTTCCTACCTGGGTAATTTCTTGTATTAGTTACTTTTCCCATTGCTGTGATCAAATACCTTGCAAGAAGCAGATTAAGGGAAGAAGGATTTATTTCAGCTTCATTTCAAAGGGATACAGTTCATCAGGGCAGGGAAAGCAACACAATTATATCTTGAGGTAACTGGTCATATTACATCCACAGGGAGGAAGAGAAAGAGTTTAATGCCCATACTTAACTCACATTGGAATGGTGTTGCTCACATACAAGGTGGATCTTCCCACTTCAGTTAACCTAATCTAAAACTATCCCTCACAGATATGCCCAGAGGTTTATCTAAATCTAATCAAATTGATATGATTAATATCACACCTCCTTTCCTAAACCTATAAAATTTTCAATATAAAAATGAGTCAATGGAATTAGGGTATTTTCCACATTACTCCAAGGTATGAGCTATGAGGGTTCCATTCCATAGAACACCATATATAGAAACCCAAATACATAGAAACCACACATAGAAGCCCAAAGTAAAGAGGAGATCCATGGGCCTCCAGGCAACCTGACTCAGAATCCCAAAGTGGACCCATCTGTGCACTCTCCTTTGGCTCATACTGTCCCCCTTCAAGGCTTTTACTGAATCCTTGAGATCAGTTTTCATATTCCCCGAAATAAGGTTGTTATGTTTAGTTTTTGATGAGCTCCAAGATATGAAGGAAAGAATAATGCTAGCACGTGGGGTTGCTTTTGGCATAAAAAAGAACAGTTGTACCCATGAAAGGACAATGGAGACAGACACCAACGATACCCAACACAATCAAGCAGAAGTCCAGAGACACTTAAAGATCTCATCAATAAAGCAGACTTAAAACTCACCCACCATGACTCAGGGAACTGAGTGGTAGAGGGGGCTGAAAGACTGTAAGAGCCATGGTGGAGGAGAATATCCAGAGACATTGCCCCTTCCCTTAGCAACAACACACGAAGGATAAAAAAACAAACTGGCTACCTCTGTGTAATTCATAACCCCCTCCCCCATGGACTGATCCAGTAGGCCTACCAAGGAGGGCCCCGAGTGGGTTGGGGACAGGGAGGAAGGAAACGGGGGTACCACCACAAGATTTGCTCATATAATGTATCTAATTATTGACAAATTATTGACAATAAAGATGTTAAAAAGTACAGTTGTTCAGAGATCACTTTGTGATATGTTGTCATGTTTATTCTACTACTCAAAACCTATTTAAGTAGAATTTTAACTGGAAAGACCTGTTTTGATTAATATTAGGGGCAAGAGACAGATACAAAGAGATCTCTTTGGGCTACTGTGACAGGCTGTAGGAGTATCTAGACTTTCATTTTGAAAACTAGACACCAGCAGAAATTTAATCATAAGACTGGTTAGAATTAAACAGTACACTGGTGTTCCCAGGGAGTTGAGTATATTTGAGTGAATATTGCCATCTGACTAGAGAAAGCCCTTATTTTGTGCTTTTTCTTTACACATGACTATGTTGAGTGAATTCTTCACCCTTTAATTAAACTTTCAATTAAATATATGCCTTGAATTTATGTTTTTGCAACTTTAAACAAGTAGGCCTATGCATATTTTATCTTACCTAGTCACCAAACATTTATATCAAGAATGATTATTTTGCTTTTTCTTGGCACTTACAAACTGACTTATTTTCAGTGTAGAATAAGACACATATTTTTAAAAAATCTTTAAATGCTCCACATATTTGTAGTTAGGGTTGACAACTGTTTAAATCACACTGCACCTTGAGAGTGGAAGTCAGCCAGGCATAATGTCATCACACACAAATTGGATCTTTTCATAGTTGGTGCATCTTCACAAGGGGGGGGGGAATCTCTCTCCAGAACTAGCCTCCCACTTCATTTTGACAAAACCTGATACCTATGTGCCTATAAAGTCATTTTCCTGATTGTGTGGGAAGGTTGACAAACTCAGCCTATGTGACCAATTAAATCATTTTTATCTTTTCAGACATCTTGGAAATCAACAAAATGAACATTTCAAAATTTGTCGGCCTACTTAGTTTTTATGAGCTGAATAGCTGAAGTATGACCTCAAGATCAAAACATATTCTATCTACAGAAGTCGAAGATGGACTTTAGTTTCTTTTGAATTATAACAAATGTCTGAAGTAATGAAACAAATTTTAAAGGTTGGCAGTACTGAAATAAGTTCACAAACTTAGAAAAACAAAAACCTTTTGAGGAGGAGGTTTTTTATTTTTTATTTTTATTTTTTTGCCACAAGGTTTAGTGCAGCCTAGGCTGACCTCAAACTTTCTATAAATTGAGTTTGATCTTAAACTTCTGATCCTCTTGTCTCTACCTATCAAGTGCTTCATTGCAGGTTGGTCCTACTATGCCAAGCCAAACTTGGCTCCTTTGAAAGAAAGAAGTCTATATAGTAGTGACATCTTTCTGGCTACATATTCAAAATTTCACCAGTGAAAACTCTTAAAACTCTGTCTTCATTCTGTATTCCACATCTTCTATGTGTGGTGGAATTGGCAATGAAGGGTGTGTGTGTGTGTGTGTGTGTGTGTGTGTGTGTGTGTGTGTGTGTGTGTTTCCTTTTCATTTCAAGGTAGGGTCTGACTCCAGTCCAGGCTGACCTGAAACTTACTTTCTGGTCCCTTCTTGGCCTCAAACTCATAGCAATCTTCCAACCTCTGGCCTTCAAGTGTTAGGATTCAAGGTGTATGTCATCATGCTACGGTTGCAAGGATGGTTTGTGTCTGTCCCACTTTGAAAGAACGTTCTCCATGGGACTTTAGAAACACTGGGGCATTGGGTAAAAGACTGAAAAATACATGAGAGTAGAAATGGTTGGTCAACCTCAGGAGTAAACTGAAAGCTGAGCAGATGGCCCAGTAAAGTATAAGCATGAGGACCTGAGTTTAAGTCCCTAGGACCCACAAAAAGTCAGGCATGGTGGTGAACACCTGAAATCCTTTACTAGGAAAGTGGAGACAGAGGATTGCTAGAGCTCCTGCCTAGCCAGTCCAGCCAAACTGGTGAACTCTAGGTTTAGTGAGTAGATTAGCACAGGCAGCCAGGTGGGAGGAAGGGGCTCTTTCCTCTCAGGGCTTCCTTAAAGCCCACCACATGGAGGGCCTCACACTCTGGGGGAAGAACTCACTCAGGAGGAAAGAACTCTTCCTTCAGTCAATTCTTCCTGGAAGCGACCTCAAAGACCCAACCAAGAAGAATGCCTGTGGATTCCTAATCAGACCAAGTTGATAACAGAACTTAACCACCCCAGTACGAAACCTTGTCACAAAGAATACAGTAGCTAGCAATAGAAGACCCCTGACTTCAACCTCTGGCCTCCACACCCATGGGCACACACTGCTGTCGGTTGTCCACCAGAACTAGATGGAAAGACCATACTACTGAGGATATCACATGCTTTCATTACAAGACCTGGGAACATTAAGTTAGAACTGAACTTGTAGCTTCTGTCCTGCTGGCTAGCTGTCAATGCGACAAGGTGCCAGTACTAGTCACACTACTAGGGGAACATTGTCAGCAGTAGTCTTACACTTGTGGACCCTGTGTGTTACACAGCATCAATTTGGCAGGCAAGATATGCTCATTGGTGTGGCTATTATGAGGGTAACCAGCTCCTTTATAATTGGATTTGAGGCCAACTCCACAACTCCAAATTCACATCTAGTACTCTAAACCTCATCAAAGGCCCATGGCTAAGGTCACAGGACTGAGTGGGGCAGCTCCTCCTATTGTTTTGCAAAATGAACATTATGTACCTGTCAAATTGCTATATATAAATATATATGCCTATAGATTAGTGATGCTGAAGCTTTGGTTAAAGAAGCTTGTTTTTTCAGCAGGTGGTGTTTACTGCAGAGAATACTATAATGTGTCAAAATGATGAGAATACTTGTCTGCTTACTGCTCAGCCCTAAGTGGGTCATCTGTATCTCCCCCTCCAAGGCTCAGGGAACATCACAGAATGGAAGAAATTACAGAAATCTTATCAACAGACTCAGCTCTTCCAAAATATTTCTGAGACCCCAAGACACAATTCTCGGTGGAGAATTGTGACAATAGATAAGAAGAGAGAAATAAAGAAAGAGAGAGAGAAAGCGCAAGAGAGAGAAAAGAGGGCGATTAGCATTTGAAAACAGCTAGTGGGCAGAGAGTACAGAAGCCCCTCTCCATCAGGGCTGAAACATAACAAAGACTGCATGTAAAGGGGGGGGGTGCACTCTAGATGAATGATTCACGAGCCTGTGAAACTGGAATATCAAAGTTCCGTTTGCTGTACACAGCATGGCATGGCCACTGAACCTTTGACGTTTCTCTAGCTCTGCCCCGCTTGTACTCTTGTTACTCCCTTAGTAAGCTTTCATCTTCTTCTGTTACTGTCCATGCATTTCTGTCCAAACCCTTGCTCAGGAACACAAGAACCTGGAAATTCCAGGAAAAGCTCACTGTACCCTGATTTTTATTTATAACAATTTTATTTACTCAATTTTTAAAAGATAGTTTAACCTCCTATCTATAACCTGGGTTGAATTGTTTAAAAATTTAAATTAAAATTTTATTCATTTTGTTTTATTTTTCCTTTTCCTTTCACTGTAGGAAAGTCTCATTTACTGCGGAGTAGTGCTTTAGACCAAGTATACCTGAGTTTGATTAATGGCTTTTTAGTATATTTTCAACTAAAGAACAATTTTATTTTGAGGATTAGGTGCAATTATTAGCACAGTATAGATGTTTATTAAGTGGTAGACAGTTATATTTATTCAGCACACAGATATAAAATTTAAGGCTCTAAAAGTTTTTATGACACATAGCTTTGAAAACATCATAGAGTGTTTTCTATTTTATAATTCACCATTATTTTGTTTCTTTTTTAAGAATATCTTTAATATGAATAGGTGTATACATTGTATGAGCAAATCTTGTGAAGGTGTCCCTGTTTCCCTCCACTCTGTCCCCTACCCACTGGGGTCCTGCCTCGGTGCGCATACTGGATCTGTCCATAGATTAGGGGGTTATGAACTGCACCAGAGGTAGCCAGTTTTTCTTTCTCATTCCCCCCTTTATGTATTGTTCCTGAGGGAGGCAATGACTCTGGATATTCTCCCCCACTAGGGCTCTTACATTCTTTCTGTACCTTCTTCAGCTCAGTTCCCTGAGTCATGTTGGGTGAGCTTTGAGTCAGCTTTATTGTTGAGATCTTAAGTATCTCTTGATCTTTGGTCTGGGTTGTGTTGGGTATTGTTGTTGTGTGTCCCCACTGACCTTTCATGGGTTATCAGACTTGCTGTGGTGATTGGTCTCCTGAGTGTCTTGTCACCTTCTCATAGGTTTCATTTGGGCCCTGTGTGAAGGGCAGGTGTTGTCGTCAGCTTTCTAGTTGCTGCGCAGAAAGAACCCAGACAAAAGCGGCTTGTGGAGGAATGGGTTTATTTGGCTTATGGACTCGAGGGGAGACTCCATCCTGGCAGGGAAAACGATGGCATGAGCAGAGGGCTGGACATCACCTCTGCCACAGCACTGCAAACAGCGGCAGGAAGGTGTGCCAAATACTGGCAAGGGGAAGCTGGCTTATAACCCCCAAATCCCGCCCCCAACAACACAGCTCCATTGAGGTTGTAAAACCCAAACTGCCATCAGCTGAGAATCGATACCCAGAATACATTCATTTGTTTGTGGGGGACACCTGGATCAAACCATGACAGCAGGTGTGTTGTGTCTCCTGCCAGGATGTCAGCCATCATCCAATGTCTTGTTGGTGGAATTGAATTTTCCCCCGGCTCTCTCAATGCCTTCTGAAAAAACAAACAGTCTCCATTCGAGAGTGAGGTCAATATAGGTTAAATGAGACAACCTTGCTATTTTGGCTAGCTCCTAATGGGTGTAGCCTCTCTGTAGCTGTCTGGTAGTGGGAATTTCTGCTAGGAGTCCAAGATTTTGGTTCCCATAGTATTTTGTCATGGATCCCAGTTCCAGTTAAGGGTTCCTTGTCACTAAGCAGATCTCTTAGCCAGTCAGTAAGCCTCCTCGGTTTCGTGCCACTATTGCACAGATGAGCATTTCTTGACTTGCTGGTCTCTTCCATACAGTCGTGTGTTCAGCATTCCTGTGACAACTGTCTATATTGTTAATCAGTGGTTTCTGCTTTCTCCAAATATCATTAACCCATTTTCCCTGGTAGCTCATCCAACACCTTCCATTGCTACACATGCTACCATCTGGAAGCTGGTTACCATTCTGGATCTAGCAGGATCTCTTTTTATTGTTTGATGACTTTGTGATTCCTTCAGCAATAGGGTCTTACCTTAGTATTCAAGAGCTTTGATAGAAGTCTGTCACATTTTTGGGACCTCGTGGGTCTCTTTGATCAACAGCTCAGTGTGGGAAGGAACCAATAACTGTGCCAGAGAGATGCAGGCCTGAGCAATTATTCTTGAATTTAGGCTTTCTTCCATTCTATTCATGACCCCTCATACCAGGTGATGCCCTCAGCGTCCTCAGGAGCTTACTGTATAAAAGCTAGGGTTTTATGGTGTCAATTCATTATTAGTTTAGTTTACTGTGTGAGTCCCCCCTCATCCTCCCATTCCCTCCTCCAATTCTTTCCATCCCTTTTACAATCTCTCTGTTCACTGACAGATTTTCTTAATGTTCCGGTTTAGCATGGTTAGGAACAACATATGAGGGCTCTCTGCTCTTGTGTGTGGTTGCTAAGAATGATCTGCTCCAAGTCCATCCATTTTTCTTTAAATTTCATTATGTCATTTTTTCTTTCAGTTGTGTAGAATTCTATAGTGTGTATGTACCACAACTTTGATATCCATTTGTCCAGTGATGGGCACTTGGGTGGTTCCAATTTTTTGCTATTATGAATTGAGCTGCTATAAACATGGTTGAGCAAATGTCTCTGTATTTCGGTGAGGAAATTTGGGGGTAGATAGATGCCCAGTAGAGGGATAGCTGGATCCGCTGGTAGCTCTCCTGTTCAGGAGCCTCCACATTGCTTTCCATAGTGGTTGTGCAAGTTTGCATTCCCACCAGCAGTGAATGAGTCACCATTATTTTCTGTAATCTTAAGAAAGAAAAACAAACACAATGCTTTCTTTGAGACTTGCAAAAAAGACTTTTAAAAAGTATATATAGTTGCTATTTAACATAATAAAATTGGTCAAGGCATTTATATTATTTATGAACAACCAGAGTCTAAATCGTTTGGAATACTTCATATTTTCAACAGAACCTCATGCCTTATACCACAGATTTCAATTAAAATGACTGGCTTAATTGAATTAATGTTTAATTTAATTTTTTATTTAAATAGATTTTTTTCCCAAAGCATCTACTGTGAAATTTTTTTTTATTGTCCATAATGAGTTACATTGTTTAGTGGGCCAACCATGAGTTGTTATCCCCAATTCCCCATTGCCCCCCTTCCCCATCCCCAGTCAGCTGGATATCCTCCTCCGTGGGCCGTCAGTATCAGTCTTTGTGTTAGGGGACCATGGATAGCCCAGTCTTCAGCCGGTTTCTCATGACCCAAGTGTGTTGTTACTGAGGGTTGCCAAGTCTCTGATATTCTCCCCCACCATGGCTCTCACAAACTTTCCGCCCCCTCTTCTGCTCAGTTCCCTGAGTCGTGGTGGGTGGGTATTGAGACTGCTTTAGTGTTGTGAGCTTAGGGGATTTTGTGTCGAGATTCGTTGGTTTCTGTCTCACTGGCTTATTATTTGTTGATTGAATGGGTATGGCTGTGGTTCCCTTGTTCATCCAATCATTCTCTGTGGGGTTCCATATGGATCCTCCCCAGTATGACTGTGGTGGCTCATCTCATGCCAGGATCTCAGCTTTCTGCCTGCAGTCAGTTGGTAGGGTTATATGGGCCACAGCTCCTTCGCTGTATCCTGAAAAATACAAACACAATCTCCATCAGAGAATGAGGTCAGTATCAGTTAACAAATATACAGCAATCTGGATTACCTAGCTTCTGTTTTCAAAACCTCCCTGTCAGTCGCTCGCATAGTGCATCTTTTCTTGGGAGCCCAAGAGTATGGGATCCGGTGCTTATCGCCCTGAATCCCCGGTTCCAATCAAGGGTTCCCCCTCACTGAGTGGAATATTTGGCCGAATTTAATAGCTGTTGATTGTCTCCCCCAGGCCCAGGCTCCTCCATTGCACAAGTGCTCCTTTCTTGGTTTGCTTTTCTTTCCCAGTAGGAGGTGTGGTCAGCCTACTCATGGCCGCAGCCTGTGTTCCATGCCAGTGGTCTGTTTACACCAGCTGTCGTTGTTCAGCTTCCTCTGGCAGCTTGTGTAGTGTCTTCCAGTACTGCACTAACTGCCATCTGGGAGCTGGTTACCATTCCAGGCCCGAAGAGTCTCTTGATGCTGAACGATGGTATTCTGTGTTTTCTTCAGCAACAGGGTTTTGCCTCAGGCCTGGGGAGGGCATTCAAGAGCCTTGACAGAATTCTGTCTTATTTTTGTAACCTCATGGGTCACTTTGGTCAACAGCTCAGTGAGGGAAAGAACTAGTGGCCGGGACCTGGGGCTGTCAGACTGCTCAATTGTTCACAGACTCAGACATTCTCCCCTACTACTCATGGCCCCTCTTACCAGTTGACGCCCACTACTTACTCTTTAGGTTACAGTATGCTCGTGAGAATTTTATGTTTTTGAACCTAATTTGGTTTGGCCTCATGTTTGAGCCATTCCCCTCCCCCTTTCCCTTACCCCACATTCATAACCTCTCAGTTCTTTCTACTAGTCTGCATATAGAAAACGGTTATCCTGGTTAAGTACCGCATATGAGGGAAAGTATGCGACATTCAATTCTCTGTTCTTTTGAGTGTTCGCTTAGTCAGATCTGATCGAAGTCAGACCATTTTTTCCTAAATTTTGATGTGTCATTTTTTCTTTCAGCTGAGTATAATTCCATCATGTAAATATACCACAGTTTCGTTGTCCATTCCTCCATGGATGGGCATTTGGGTTGATTCCAATTCTTGGCTATTATGAATTGAGCTGCTATAACTATAGTTGTACAAAATTTTCTGCATCGAGATGTGGCATCTTGCGGGTAGATGCCTAGTAGAGGGATAGCTGGGTCCATTGGTAGTTCTATGTCCATTCTGTCTAGGAGTCTCCACACTGCTTTCCATAATGGTTGAACAAGTTTGCTATCCCACCAGAAGTGAATGAGGGTTCCTTTTTCCCCCCACATCCTCGCCAGCAACGATTGTTGTTGGTTTTCTTTATGATTGCCATTCTGACTGGGGAAAAGTGGTATCTCATTGTGGTTTTGATTTACATTTCCCTGATGCTTAAGGATGCTGAGCACTTTCTCAGGTGAGAAAAGGCCATTTGTGTTTCCTCCTCCGTGAATTCTCTGTTGAGATCAGTACCCCATTTTGTGAGGGGGCATTTTGGGTTTTTGTTATTAAATTTTTTTGAGTTCTCTGTAGGTTTTGGAAATTAGGCCTCTGTCTGAGTTGTAGCTGGCGAAAATCATTTCCCAGTTTGAAGGGGGTCTATTGGCTCTGAGTATGGTTTGTTTGTCTGTACAGAAGCTTCTGAGCCTGATCAGGTCCCATTGGTTAAGTGTTTGTTGTATTTCCTGGGCTGTTGAAGATTTGCTCAGGAAATTTTTTCCAACTCCTATTTCTTGTAGAGTTCCTCCTATTTTTTCTTCCAGGGTGTTCACGGTTACCGGATTTATATTAAGGTCTCTCATCCATTTGGAGTTGATTTTTGTGCATGGTGAAAGGAGTGGGTCTATTTTCATTTTTTTACACTAGTTTATTCAATTCCTCCAGCACCATTTGTTGAAGATGCTATCTTTGGCCCAGCATACATTCTTGGCCCCTTGTCAAAGACCAAATAACTGAAGTTATTTCTATTTAAAGCTGGCTCTTCAATTCTGTTCAATTGATCTGTCTGTCTGTTTTTATGCCAGTACCATACTGTTTTTGTTACTATGGCTTTGTAGTATGATTTGAAGTCAGGCATGGTGATACCTCCTGAGTAGGATTTTTTACTTAGAATAGTTTTGGCTATCCGAGATCTTTTGCCCTTCCAAATAAATTTAGAGATTATTTTTTTTTATGTCTGTGAAGAAAGAGGTTGGGATTTTTATCGGCATAGCATTGAATCTGTAAATCACTTTTGGCAGGATTGCCATTTTTACCATATTGATTCTCCCTATCCATGAGCATGCAATATCTTTCCATCTTCTCACGTCCTCCTCTATTTCCTTCTTGAGTGTTTCAATATTTTCCTTATATAAGTCCTTTACAACCTTGGTTAGTGATATTCCAAGGTATTTGATTTTCTTTGAGGCTATAGAAAAAGGGACAGTCTCTCTGATGTATTTTCCTGTCTGCTTGTCTTCTGCATATAGAAAGGCTACTGATTTTTGTGTGTTGTTTTTTTTTTTCCTGCCACGTTGCTGAAGGCATTAATCACCTTCAAGTGGTTACTGAAACTATTCTTTGGGTCTGATATATAAAGGATCATGTCAACTGCAAAGAGGGATAGTTTAATTTCTTCCTTTCTGATTTGGATCCCTTTTCTGCCCTTCTCTTATCTAATCACTTGGGCTAGAACTTCAAGCACTATGTTGAAGAGCAGTGGTGAGAGTGGGCAGCCTTGTCTTGTTCCTGAATTGAATGGGAACTCCTTGAGTCATTCCCCATTGAGAATGATCTGTGCTTAAGGAGTTTTGTAAATTGTCTTTATTAAGTTGAGGAATAGGCCATCTATGCCTATTCTTTCAAGAGCTTCGAACATGAAGAGGTGTTGAATTTTGTCAAAAGCCTTCTCTGCATCTATTGAGATAACCATGTGATTTTTGTGTTTGAGCCGATTAATGTGATGTATCACATTTATCGACTTGCATATGTTGAACCACCCCTGCATCTCTGGGATAAAGCCAACTTGGTCAGAGTGGATAATATTTTTGATGTAGTGTTGTATCCGGTTTGCTAGGACTTTGTTCCGGATTTTTGCATCTATGTTCATCAGAGATATGGGTCTATAGTTCTCTTTTCTTGTTGCATCTTTGCCTGGTTTGGTGTTTAGGGCAATGGTAGCATCATAGAAGGTGTTTGGTAGCCTTCCCTCTTTTTCTATGCTTCTATCAAGCTTCAGAAAGAGTGGTTTCAGCTCTGTGATGAAGGCTTGGTAGAATTCAGCTGAGGAACCACCTGGTCCTGGGCTTTTCCCTTTGGGAAGGATTTTGATTACATCTTCAATCTCAGTGGATGTGATGGGTTTATTTAGTGCTTTTGTCTGCTCTGGGTTAAGCTTTGGCAGTTGGTAGGTGTCCAAATACTTATCCATTTCTTCCAGGTTTTCTAATTTTGTGGAGTAGTGTTTTTGGAAGTATGACCTGATGATTCTTCCAATGTCTTCAGGATCTGTTGTGATCTCACCATTGTCCTTACTGATTTTGTTGATTTGGGCTTTCTCATTTCTTCGTTTGATTAGATTGGCCAGGGGTTTGTCAATTTTATTAACTTTTTCAGAGAACCAACTCTTTGATTTATCTATTTTTAAAATTGTTTTCTTTATTTCCAATTCATTAATCTCAGTTCTGATTTTAATTATTTCCTTTCGTCTTGAGCTCCTCGGGTTAGCTTTTTCCATCTGTTCCAATGATCTTAGGTGGGTGTTTAGGCGATTGATTTGAGACCTCTCTGTCTTTGATATGAAGGCATTTAGCGCGATGAACTTTCCCCTCAGGACTGCCTTCATTGTGTCCCATAAGTTCTGATATGATGTGTTATCGTCATCATCTATTACTAGGAAATTCTGAATTTCCTGTTTTATTTCTTGGATGACCCAATCATTTTCTAGGAGCGAATTATTCAGGCGCCAATACTTTGTGTATTTTCTGGATCCTGTTCCACTGTTAACTTCTACCTTTAATGCACTATGTTCTGATATGATGCAAGGAACTACATCAATCTTCCTGAATTTGTTTAGGGAGGATTTGTGACATAAGATGTGATCAATTTTAGAAAAAGTCCTATGCGCTGCTGAGAAGAATGTATATTCTGTGTCTTTGGGGTAGAACGTTCTGTAAATATCTGTTATCCCCAGCTGGTCAATGGTGTCATTAAGGTCTATTATGTCCCTGCTGATCTTCTGTTTGGTTGATCTGTCTAGAGCTGATAGAGGTGTATTCAAATCTCCTTCTTTTGATGCAATTAGAGTCTATTTCTGCTTTATTTTTGAGTAGAGTTTCCTTTACGAACTGTGTTGCACCTTAATTTGGTGCATATATGTTAATGATGGTGACATCTTGCTGGATCCTTCCTTTGATGAGTAAGAAGTGACCCTCCTTATCCTTTTTAATTGATTTTGGTGTAAATTCTATTTTGTCAGAGATTAATGTAGCCACACTTGCTTTCTTTTTACTTCCACATGCCTGATAAACTGTTTTCCATCCTTTTACTCTAAGAAGATTTCTGTCTTTAGAAGTAAAGTGCGTTTCCTGAAGGCAGCAGATGGAGGGGTCCATTTTTCTGATCCACCCTGCATGTCTGTGTCTTTTTATAGGGGAGTTAAGTCCATTAATATTCAGTGATATAACTGTGAGGTTTGCTTTAAGCCCTGCCATGATGAAGGGTTAATGGTGGTTGCTGTCTCTGCTGCTGTTATTAGTGCACTGACTGCAATAGTTGTGTCTGATCTCTGGTACTCTTCTGAGGTAGATTTCTTGTTTCTTCTGTGTGGGATATCTCTTGCAGCATCTTCTGAAATTTTGGCTTTGTTTTCAAATAGTTGTAGAGCTGGTTTACTTCATGGAACACTTTGACTTCTCCATCTATCATGAGAGATAGCTTTGCTGGGTAAAGTAGTCTAGGTTGAAAGCCATACTTCTTTAGGCCCTGAAAAGCATTATTCCAAGCCCTTCTGGCTTTCATGGTTTCTAATGAGAAGTCTGAGGTAAGACTGATGGTTTTTCCTCTGTAAGTTACGGTTTGCTTTTCTCTAGCAGTTTTGAGTATTTTCTCTTTGATTTCTATGTTAGGCATCTTAATTAAAATGTGTCTTGGAGAATTGCTCTTCATGTCCTGTCTGTTTGGAGTCCTCTGGGCCCCTTGAAAGTTGATTGGGCTTTCTCTTGTTAGATATGGAAAGTTTTCTTGAATAATTCTGTTGAAGATATTTCCTATGCCCTTAGCCTGGGCTTCTTCTCCCTCTGGGGTCCCCATGATTCTAATATTGGTGTTCTTTATTGTATCCCATAGATCCCTCACGCTTTGCTCACTTGATTTCTTGAATTTATTGAAACTTATGACATCCTTATTAATTCCTTCTGATTTGTCTTCTACTTCTGAAAGTCTGTTCTCCAAATTATCAACTCTGGGACTGATTAATTCAAGGGAGGTTTTTAACATCTCCTTTTCATTATTTGTTTCTGCTATAATTTTGTTTATAGTCTCTAATTCTTTGGTGAGATCTAATTTCCAATCTAATTTTGTTTTTGCTTGGGATTCCTGATAATCATTTTTAAGTTTTTTTAAGTCCTCATCAAATTTAATCATTTGATTGTCTAGCTCCTCTCTTAGTTAATTAATATTCAATTCACTTAATGTGTTTCTGAATTCATTCTTATTTTTCTCCATTAAATTCAGTCTGGAGTCTATGCTTGAGTTAGAGAGCTTCATCTCATTCATGTCTTTTCTCATAATTTCCATATCAGCCATTATCTGCTTCATATTTGCATTGCAGTTGTGGTCAGTAGTCATATTATTCCCCCTTTGCAATTGTGTATATGCTACCTCTACTTTTTTGCCACTTTCCTGTTTCATAATGGGACTAGCGGCCCTGGGTTGGGGAGTTCCGTCTTTGATTTCTGTGTTTTTTTTTTAATATTTATTCATTTTCAAGGAGAGAGAGAGAGAGAGAGAGAGAGAGAGAGAGAGAGAGAGAGAGAGAGAGAGAGAGAACACACCAGGGCCACCACCTTGTGGATCTGGCTTATGTGGGTCCTGGGGAATTGAACCCAGGGCCTTAGGCACTGGAGGTGAGTGCCTTAACCAGTGAGCCATCTCTCCAGCCCAATTTCTCTGTTTTTTTTCCTTTGATTTCTTCCCATGTCTAGGTAGGGAAGTGGGACTCAGGCACCCTGGGGAGTGCTATTCAGCCCGCTTTGCTTCCAGTGGAAAGATCACCAGGTTTGATCTTAAACAAAGGTCTTTCCTGTTGGGGTGTTCTGTCCCCAGAGAGGCTTAGATCTTTACCTGTTTGATCCCTCTGTCTGTGATTGTTTAGTCTTAGAGCCACCACATAGGCCCCTGTCCCCAGTTTTTATGCTGCAGTAAAAAACAGTCCCAGCACTCCAACTATAGAGCCCAGTGTTTTCCCACCTGACTGTGCCCTCCCATCAGTGGCGCGTGGTCCCTGGTGCCCGCCGAAGCCGCCTTTGTCCTCCAAGCTTGGGCAGAGTTTCCCAGGTGCTTGAGGCCTGGCCCTGCCCGGCAGCTGTGGTCTGGAATGGGCTCCTGAGCCGAGCTAGTTCAGTTTGCCTGAGGAGCACGTCTGCCTGTGTATGTGGGGGTTCTCAGGGAGAAGTGTGCCCAAGAATCGCTGGAAGGTCAGTGATGCATGGTCCCTGGTGCTCTCTGAAGCCGTCTTTGCCCTCCCAGCACTGGCAGAGGTTCCCAGGTGCCTGAGGTCTGGCTCTGCTGCCAGACAGCTGCAGTCCGGAGTGCGTTCCGGGAACCGCTCTAGTTCAGTTTGCCCGAGGAGCATATCTGCCCGTGTATGTGAGGGGGTCTCAGGGAGAAGCGCGCCCAAGAATCTCTGGAGGGAGGCTGAAGGAAGGGGGCCCTGGGAGGGAGAGGTGCTCAGCCGGCAAGAGCTCTTGAGCAGCACCAGAAAGGAGACAATGCTGGCGGGAGCGGGAGCTAGGGGTGGGGGAAGGGCGGGCTTTGTTCCTCTGCCGAGTAGAAAGCAGCTGGGGGGACCTGATCCCCTGGCTAGCATGGAGTTGGGGAGGTGTTAGGTTTGGGTTCAGGGCCAGCTGGGGTCCCGGGTTTGGATCCTAGCTGAAGAATCAAACCTTTTTGATGAGAGTCCTGGTGAGGCTGCTACTTGTCCGCCATCATGCTCTGCCCGCCGAAAAAATTTAATGATATAGAGACATTACACAAGCAACTATATTTATTATACCTTGCATCAGTCACTGATGCATTAACAGCTGTCTAGAAGCAACCTTATGACAACATCAACGTTAAGCACATCTCAATTTTGGAAATGTATGAACAATTACAATTATGCACCTTAAAGTCAAACAGATATACATACAAATCACATGTATGTAATATGAGTGCATTATATCTATATGCTAACCATTTACAAACTAAATTAATCTGTATGCCTAAACACTAAGTTCAGAGATTTTGAACAGTGTTAAACGCACTGATTGATGACTGACTAGCTGATATGTTTTTTATCACAGCTAGACCATAGTGCAGAGTAGAGAAAAGAAAGCCTTATGTATTAAAATTCTAACATAGTTTCCCTTTCTTGGGTCTGTCCTTTTTCTCACAGTTAAATAAATTGTATGATGAAAGGAAAAAAATCTTAAAGACTAAATCCCCTTGGTTTATTGTCTAATGTTAGAGGTTTATGAAACCTCACATTGCAACCATTTTTACCATCCACTGTGAAAGAACTAGTTGTGTTTAGTAAGTTATAAGTTCTTCTACCTCCCAAGATCCCCAATAAGAGACCTACAAAAACCAATGGGAAAGTATGTCAGTTACAAAAGATATTGAAAATTGAAAATACAGAATATTACTGTTTAGTTGGGATACAGATGACTTCAAAGCTCATGAAAGAGTCAATTTTGCTGAGGTGTCCAGGCGACCTATCTAGGTTCAAATACGCTCAGGCACTTGAAAAATCGACGGAAAGGATTAGATTAAATACAATTAGATACATCATATCTCGTGCAGGGACGTTAATCTGTCAGGATGGGGAAGCACTACTGACCTATTTATGCCAAAGAATGTTTGCTTTACAACCAGAGTAAAGTCACTTTCAGCATATACGGTTTTCAAAACCACACATATACTCCTCTTCCCATCTGTGAGAGAATATTAATATGTGCTCATGGCCCTAAGAATTCAATTAGTGATGATTACAAGGGAATACCAAATATTTTTTTCTTCAGTGACCAAAGATTGAGTTTCCGTATTGATTAAGTTATTTATCCCTTTACCTGCTTTTCAGCCTCACAATTTATCACCGGTTTTGAAGTAGAAATTGACATAATAATAATAACTGTTTCTGTAGAGAGTCCTATTTTGTATTGCCCATGCTCTGTGTCACAGGTGAATGGCATGGGAAATCTGGTGATCTACGGAGGGAGGACTAGCAATCATCAATGGAAACTAAGTCACTTTTCTACAGATATTTTGCAAGGAAATCGGCTGGGAAGTATTATTTTCAAAAGCAGATTTTCAGTATAATTAGCTAGTAGTTTCATCACAGAATTTCCCCCACCATTTCCCCCCCCCATTGGATTCAGTAATACCTAACAAAAAACCTCCATAAATTTTATTTTTTAAGTCACAGGAAGCTAGAGATGCCTTTGGATTCAGATGTCTTCCAGTTCTTTCTTCTGTTTGTGCCAAGGGGAATAAAAGAGAAGGCCGGAACCTCTTGCCTCTCTTTAGTATATTGATTGGCTTATGTGTATGTTTTATTTGAGCAGAGCTTTCCAAGAAGAAAGTTGAAAAGTCTCTTTCCAGACTATAAGAAGGGAACAAGGGAGGATTCTGAGGGGTCATTGTTCACCTAGTCAAGTGCCTAGACCTTCTCATCTCCCATCGAAGAGCTCTCCAGTATCAAACACTTTTGCTAGGCCTGCATGCATCAAGCATTGGACCAACTTTGTTTTCTCATATATATTCGTTAGGAGTTTTTGTTGTGAATTTCAGAAACTTCATTGCAGTACATTTAGCAAAAGGGCAATTTTATTGACAGAATTTGGGGAGGAGCATGCTTTTATGGAATCCAATGAATAATTGAACCAAACTAAGGTGGTGGACAGGAAGGTGATGAGTTCTGAAGTTCTTTCTTCTGTTTTTAACCTAGCTTTTTTTTTTCTCTTTCTTTGTTGTCCCTTCTATATTGTGGAAAAAAGTCTGGGGCAGCTATGGGTTTCCAAGTTCTAGGTTCAGCCGACATAAAAGGAAAATTGTTATATTTAACCCTGTTGTCCCCAAGACTCACATTTCCAGAAAAGAAAAGTGCTTAGTAAGCATGTGAAATGAATAAATAGACACGACAAAACATTTCTTTTTAAAAGGGTGGACAATATATTAATGAGGGGCCCTAAAGAAGTAAATGGATCTCTAGAATGTAAGGTTTTGGACATTAACCAAGTGGTGCAATACATCAGGACATTATACTTCCTTTGAAGCTTTACTCACAAAGAATAAATATTTTCAATCCTTAATAGTATTCAAATAACTTATCCAATAGGTCTCATAACATTAAAGTACACAGTGATTTTTTTTCCTAAGTGTTTTTTTCTACATAGCTTTTATCTTCCTAAACAAGAAACAGCAGCATTTGAGTATTAAGGAGGAAAAAGTAAAGCAATGAGCCACAGAATGCTGAAAATAATGTTAGGTCACAAAACTGGTATGACTTTATACATATTGAATGAAGTACATAAATGAATCAATTATTCATAACCTTCAGATAAATTAATTATTTGGGCTCTGTTACAGTCTATTCAAATATGAGCTTTGATCTTCAGAAATGTGGAAGTGAGTGTCTTGGGAACATGTTCACCCAGATTTGGAATCTGACATCAAGGCTATACTAAATGTTCACAACCATGATGAAGGCGTATGAACTAAGTGACTTTGAAACTTATTTCAGATAAATGCTAAAAGATTTATGACATGATATGCCAGGGGTACCTGTTTGCACACCCAGTAACTTCTATATTCTTAGATGCTTCAAGTTCATCTTCTGTTAACAAAATTTCCTGATATCAGAATCAAAAGGACACTTTAATTTTTTGCAATTCCCTGTACATTTAAATTGATTGATTGCAAAATCCTTTGGCTGGAAGGGAAAATAAACACTGACACAGCCTCTCCCCAAAGTAAGAATCATTGTAGAGTATCCCTGAGAAGTGGTCATCAAGGCAGGGCCAAGGAATTTACATTTAATCAAATTGTCCAAGTGTTGGATAATGCTTGTTACAAAGATTTTTTTTTTTATTGAGCTTTAATCTACTTTCTTGTAAATACCTTTCATTGTTCTTCATTCTGCTTCCTAGAGTAAAACAAGCTTTTCCTTTTCTCTACAAGAGAGTCTTCAATGTTTGAAGGTTCTATTCTTTTCAGTGAAGGAAATATTCTACTTTTCACCTGCTTTTATGTATGACACATGTTCACTTTGTTTTCTTCTACATATAGTCCAGTTAGCATAATTTCTGTCTCCATGGAACCTCACAAGTATGAGTAACAACAGCAGCCCTACTCCTTGGAAATTGGATCTAGTATCTCAGCAAACGTATTAAGATAACAGTTACCTCTCTATGGTCTAGGCTGTCCTAACTGCTGAACTAAAAGCATGTTCTGCCTTCAGCTTCCTACATAGCTTGGAGTATAAGATGCCTTGACAATAAGTCGTGATGTCCTTGATCTGCCCTGTTATTTGTCTCATCCCTCCCGCTTTATAAAATGTTATTGTTCACTTAGGGATTTTTGTTTTGCTTCCCCCCCTCTAGATCACTTATTTTAAGAAGTTTAATGAGGGGAAAGAAAACATTCTATGACCTCATTTTACATGAGAATTGCTTAGTTTTTAGGCATTATGTCTGTCTCCACAGCTAGCCAAGACTTTGGCCATGAATCATTCCCAAATGAATAGAAAGACATCTCTCCAGCACCTTATTCCTGACTTTGTATAATGGTTCTTTCTGGAATCAGCAAAAGTTCTGTAGCTGATGCCAACCCTCCCAAAGGAGAACTTATGTCTTCATTGTTCTCCCTGCGTTCAGCTGTTCTGTGTCTATTCTGTGGCGGATCATCCCAGCTATTTGAATTCTTGGAATTGAAACTGAGAGTTTTCCCCCCAAGTGGATCTTATAATCCTATTTCACATCTTCTTTTTGACTTAAGAATAATTTCCAAGAAATAAGGGGCAAACTGCTGACTTTTGTCACAGTATTCAAACTGGAGGATCCCACTGTTCTGTTTACAATCTAGTCTATCATTACTTTGTTAAAATGATATCCATTGTTTTTTTGGCTTGACAATTTTTAGCTAGTTTTCTGGTACTCTCTTGATTCTTTATCGTTTCTCTCAACTTGTGATACTGAATAGTTTTCCTAATTCTTTTAGCACCCCCACATTATCTATTGAGACCAAATATTTGAATCCATTGAAAGCAGGCCTTTCGGTTTCTTAGCCAATTTGAGTTTTAATTTGTCTCATTGGATTCATTCTTTTCTTTAAATTCTATTCTACCTTTTCTATTCTTTTCAAATCCCTTTGCCAGAAAAAAAGCAGAAATAAAACAAGAAAAGAGAAGCCTTTTTTCTTTTTTATCCACTTACAGTGCTATCTCCCCTTCAGCACATCTCCCTTCCCCACCCTCATCCCCCTGCAGTGAGGCATAAAATCAGCACTGATTACAAAAAGGGAACGAGGATTAAAATGCTTTATTGTTTTCTGGGCACTCAAAATGAGACAGCTTGGATTCAGCTATTCTCCCTAAGTATTAATTTATTTTAAAAATTTTCAAACTTTTTATTGACAACCTCCAGACATATACAAAATGTACCCTGATCATAATCCCTTTCCCCACTCTCCCTTTTCCCCCGTCCTCTGGCTCCCCTCCACTGAACCCCTTCTTCATTCCCACTAGTCCCTCTTCTATTTTTATGTCACCATTTATTTTTGTTCTCCTAGTCTGCAGGTCTGGTGTAGGTAGTGTCGGCCACTGTGAGGTCAGGAATGCCTCAGCCACTTTGTGTCTGGAAGACCACATTCCACAGCACTCCTCCCTTTCCTTTGGCTCTTACATCCTTTCCACCATCTCCTTCAAGATGGTCCCTGAGTGATGGCAGGTGTGATAGAGATGTCTCACCTAGTGTGGAACATTCCACTGTCACTTCTTCTGAACATGTTGATGAATTTTTCAATCTTCCTAGGAGTCACCATCACATGAAAAGAGAAGCATCTACAAAGAGAGAGTAGCATTGAGGGAGGAATCCTCCTCTTCTGGGAATAAGAGTTAAGAAACCTAGAAACTGTATGGTTGGCTTGTGTTGCAGTCAGCTTTCTCATTGCTGGCAGAAAGAATCTGACCAGCAGCAAGCTGATGGGAGGAAAGGGTTCACTTTGGCTTACAGACTCAATAGGACATCCATAGTGGCAGGGAAAATGATGGTATGAGCAGAGGCAGGACATCACCCCCTGGACAACATCAGGTGGACAATAGTAGCACAAGTGTGTGCCAAACACTGGCAAGAGGAAGCTGGCTATAATACCCATAAGCCTGTCCCCAACAACACACCTCCAACAAGGTTCCATTTCACAGATAGCCATCAGCTGAGGACCAAGCATTCAGGACACATAAGTTTATGGGGGACACCTGAATCAAGCCACCAAACAGCTTGGAAACGGCGAGACTACACCGTTGACCAGGGACATATTGGGTCTTTGAGAATTCCCACTCTGGGAGTTCAGCCAGAAACATTATTTCAAGAAGGCCCAGTCATGGCTAGCTGCTTCTAATGCTTCTTTGTGGTTAGCTTGCAGGTCAAGCTCATCTGTTCTTTCAGCTCTTAATCATTCAATAGAATTCTAAGTTACAACTAATCTTTCAGTATATAACCAATCAGCCAGCATAGTTTTAATTATAGGTAGAGTCAGCACTGAATCCAGCCCTTATTTGAGTTTCACACATGTCAATGGATTCTTTCTTGCTTGTCTGAGTTTTCTGCCTTTACTGTATCCCTAAATCCTGTTTAATAGAGCCTGTAACATACATTTCTCTACCAGATTGTTATTGTCTCATGGGACCCTCTAGGCAAGGATTCACTCTGACGGGGCTCACAGAAAGCAGAGCTTCTGCCCCTCCAGTTTCAGCATTAATACATGGGTATAAATATAAATATTTAGAGGGCAATTTTATGTGCATACTATATAAGTCTAGCCAAACGCCAGTAGTCACTTTTCTCCTAGGGATTATGACCTCCTCAACTATAAGCTTTTGATTAGGTTTTCAGTACCAGGCAAAAATTCCC
This sequence comes from Zapus hudsonius, assembly GCA_004024765.1. Taxonomy (NCBI): domain Eukaryota; kingdom Metazoa; phylum Chordata; class Mammalia; order Rodentia; family Dipodidae; genus Zapus; species Zapus hudsonius. The sequence continues at coordinate 1,613 of PVHP010021586.1, read as the reverse complement.
TCACATATTGGGCCTCAAGTCCAATCAGAGAACTGGAGGCTTTTCACATAACAAACATGCCACCATTGTACCAATTGGCATGGTTTTGTATAGTTGCCCCTCCTATCATATGACCTTTGGAAGTAAGTGGGAAAATTCCCTGGGCTGTCATCCAGAGCTTCTAAAGCATACTTTACCCTCTAGTTTAAGGTCAGTTGCAGCTCTTAAGGAGAGACTTTTAGAGACCTGGGAGAAGTCCTGTGGGTCATTTAACATTTATGGCATCTTGGGATGAGTCAGGGCTTTTTTGATTATGTAGCTTCCCTTGGAAACATTGAGGATCTGTTCCTCTGTTTTGACTTCTTTTGCAGACTACACTGGTTGGTGTCCAACCTCTGGGTCTCTATGACCTGTCCAATCAAGAAAACAAGTGATTTACCAAAACTGTAGGATCCTTCAATGTTCCTTCATCTCTTTGGGCCTATTTGACCTGGGGGCAAGGACCAAAATATTGGCTGCCCTGTTTGCCCTGATGTTCTCATTGACTTTGCTGCTACATCTGGTTATTGAATATGGAGGACAGTTATACATATGTTATAGAAAATTGTGGATACAAGACATATCTGATCATATTTTGTCTTTAACAAAACAGATCTAGTAGTATAAAACTTTAAAGATATTTTAAGTCATCTGTGACATTGTAAAGCCATATCTAAAATATAGAAAGCATATATATATATCTTGTCTTTAAATACTTAACTTTTGTATACATAGGCAAAGCATGTTAAAAGCTGTGGAGATAATCTTAACAATAAATATAAATTAATCAAATTGATTTAATTAATTAAATATTTAATAAATGTGTAGAAATTGTTTTGGGTAAAAGAAACAACTAAAGCAGAATAAAGTTTTGGCATCTCTATTTTAAGGTATATTTTATTAATTCAGGGAAGAACAATTTTTTTTTTCTGTCTGGAGCCATCCTGCAGGCTGTAACACCTGTCTTCTTTAAAGGCCTCATTCTTTTTCTTTTCCTCTAGGGGCATATTCCTTCTAGAACATCTTCTCAAGATAGGGGTGCCTCAATAGCCTTGAGGGAATGGGACTGTTAGCAATGGCCTTGGCAGCCTGCTTCCCTTTGAGATTTCATCTGGCCTCTTTTGATATCCTTTGCAGTGCATTGCTATAACTTTAGAAGGAAGAAAGACTGCAAAATGCCTCTCTTTCTAAACAGTGGCCTGAGTATGGGGGATCAGAAAGGCATATTTAGAATCAGTATAAATATTAATTCTGATTTTTGCTTAGGTCTAGTTCCCTGGTAAGAGCCCCAAGTTGTGCTAACTGATTAGTGATTAAGGGAGGGGTTTACTTTCAGTTGTCTCATAGAGAGTGACTACTACAAAGCCAGCTCTTTGGATCCTTGTTCTATAGAGGAACTTCTACCTGTAACAAGTCCAGATGGGATCTTCAGTGCGTGTCTCTCTAAAGCAGCTGGGTTTAGTAAGGAACAAATTCTTTTTTTTAAATTTTTTTAAATTTTTTTAATTTTTAACTGTAGCAAGTTTATAAATGGCTTTGCTCACGTGCACCAGGCCCACAGTGAAATTGGTCTCAGGACCCCCCAGAAGCTGTTA